>PNEQ01094001.1:0-19581 GCA_003012365.1 Medauroidea extradentata | reverse complement strand
AGTGACGTAGTTATGTTATGTTGTGGAGAGCAAGGTGGCAGGTTGAAGGTGGGGAGTGATGTAGTTATGTTATGTTGCAGAGAGCAAGATGGCAGGTTGAAGGTGGAGAGTGACGTAGTTATGGGAATGTTGCGGATAGCTAGGTGGCAAGTTGAAGGTGGGGAGTGACGTAGTTATGGTATTTTTTAGAGAGCAAGGTGGCAGGTTGAAGGTGGAGAGTGACGTAGTTATGGTATGTTGCCGAGAGCAAGGTGGCAGGTTGAAGGTGGAGAGTGACGTAGTTATGTTATGTTGTGGAGAGCAAGGTGGCAAGTTGAAGGTGGGGAGTGACGTAGTTATGGTATGTTGCAGAGAGCAAGGTGGGAAGGCCGAAGAAGCGCAAGTTGGGCTCATACACGGCGGCTGGGGTCACTATCTGCCAAATATTGCCGCCCAAGGACGAGGATGTACCAGTTCCGCCCGTCCCGGCCTCTGCACCTCCGCCCAAGGATCTTGTACGTCCTGTCCAGGTACGTTGTACATTATTATATTAGCTTACAACTGTTGCGAACTTGTAGTCAGGCTCTGTTGTCTGGTGTGTTCTTCACTCTGACTGTATGTCACTGCAGCCTCTGCAGTCAGAATGTAAAATATAATTGTTTCCTAAAGGTGCAGCCATACAAGTAAATTTTCAGAGTATGTGTTTCTCAGTGTTATCCAAACAAAACTAATTTTGTTAATCATTTTACGCTGATGTTTTACACTAAAAAAAATTTATGCATAATAGTTCTGTTGTATCAAAGTTACTATGCTTTTTTGTACCTCTGAGTAAGGTTAATTTTACTACAGATTAGTAAACTCAATGTTATTAGTTTGGCAAAGGAAATATTCTGCCAGTAGTTGTGTTGGTGTCTGTAAAAGTACTACGAACATAGTCGAGCATTCAAGAATTAGATTTACCTAGGTGGAAGAGGGACGGTTAGGGGAATACTGTTTCCTCCCCTCCCAGTCGCGTGACCTAGGCTAAGGTTAGTTATTAATTAGTTCACATCGTGAATCCACGGTACCGAACTCGGCAATGTTCGTAGCTCTCAGTTAACGATACCACGTATGTCCACACACCAATACGTTCTTAGGGATGAAATGTCTAATCAGCTTCTATTACTAAGCAAGACCTACCTCGTAGAGTTTAGATCCTGAAGTGTTTGTACCTAAATTTCTAGACAGACACTTCAACGCCTCCAGCTAGTCGGTCCACGGGCAGGTATTGGGTGTTGATAACAAGCTGGTCTCCATCCAGGGATACACTGTGTGCAATCCTTACTGCACCTGCAACTACATGTGTACACCCCGACAGAAGTCCACGATGTCTTGAATTAACACAGATATATGTTTCTTGCCAATAATACATTGCCGGATTTGTTCAGGTTCTGGCCAATCAGGGAAGGTCTTGTTATTCAGTGGTGCACTGTGACTTTTTTTTTAGGTACTGTTGTGGATAAAGTTGCTTTTTTAATGTTTTGATAAGGATATTACTTAGCAAGACCATGTCTTGATTAAATAAAACCATAACCAATCCGGCCAGAGGTGCTCGGCCAATCACAGCACTGTGACTGGCTGGCATATATAATGGACACTCGTACAACTGGACTTCAGTGCAAACCTGATGATGGCAACAATAAGATCTACCAAAACGTTGTAGAAATAAAAAATTAGATATTGCCTCAACCCAGAATCCAACAGTAACATTACTGTGGTTATTGAGTGATATGTTTTTTTTTAATATATGAAAATACACAGTAAGTAGTTTCGTCTACAAAAGGATAACAGTAACTGACTGCAACACATTTCAAGCACATTTTGGGAGGCCCCTTAAAGACATGGAATTGCTTTACCAAAACTACTCACTAACATTCAGTTAGTGTGGCGTGGATTGTTTATGTTGTGTGCTGTTAAAGGCACCGATTTTTCAAAAAAAAAAGTTCAGTAGGGTGTTGCGCTACCGTCTGATACAGCAACAGCTTGCCAAATTAATGGCCGGCACTGATAATGTAGTAACATGTGTTGCAGGGTTGGAACGGAGCGGGCGTGGTACCCACCACCCTCCACCAAGGTCCTTGCATCCCAGCACGGCTGCCATACTCACCGCAGATGTACCCTGACGTCCAGTATGTGCGGTACCCCCAGCACCAACCCCCGCAGCAACAGCAACAGCAACAACATCAACAGCCTCAGGCACAGCAGGCCAACAGCCCCTGCGGCAGCGGCCTGGTCGTCAACAGGATACCCACTGCGGAGGATCTTCAGAAGCAGCAGCAGGAGATGATGAGGTTACAGCAGCAGCAGTTCTACATGGCTCAGCAGTTGTACCAGCAGGACCAGGCCAAGATGCAACAGCAACAGCAGTTGCAACAACAGCAACAACAACAGCAGCAGCAGCAGCAGCAGCAGCAGCAACATCAGCAGCCACAGCTCATGAGGCCTCAGTTTGTGTCGTGTGGCATCACGTACGAGGGATATGCTGGCACCAGCAGACAACATCAGCAGGTATGTCATGCTTCAGAACCATCTGCATGTGAAGAGAAGTTAGTAAAGGAGCACAGTACGTGACTGAATGTAACACCTTTGTACAATGTTGGGGGTGGATTTATGGAGTTTCAGGAAAACTTTGGATTGCATGCAGTTGTACACTCTGTCAGAGGGTAAACCACCTTGTACTATTGTGGCAGCTGGTCTGGTCAAGGGCCTGTGCCTTCACTAGTTCACTAGTAGTAGCTTCAGTGACCATTCACATTTTATACTTTCTTCTCACATAATTAGAGCATTTTGTTGGAGACAAGTGAAGATTTAAGTGGAATTTATTCCTGCTGCCATGGATTAATCAGTTTTACCTCAATAAAGTCTATTTTGATGGATATTTCAAAAATTTTTGGCATGATAGAACATAGACCAGAGTTTTATAAATACGTACTATGAAATTATTGTAACCTTACCTACATCATTATTATTAAATAGGAAACAAACTGGCAAGAAAAATGTGAGTATCGAATATGAGCTATATATTAGACGAAACAATAACGGACACCATACATTGTGGATTCAAAAAGTACACTAAATATTAACTTGTGCTCTATCAGTGTGAAAAATGCTACCCGATGTTTTCATTTGCTGATATGTGAGGATATCCATATATTCAAGCTGGCAGGGAACAATAACCTTTAACACGTTGCTTGGTAATTCGGAGTCCTTTGAAATCAAAGAACATTTTTCTGTGTATGAATATAAAATCTTCTGCATTAATATCTATGTAAAGAAACTCATCCTCTCACTTCCTGATGTAAAATATTTTGGTCACTGTTCATAAAGTCTTTTGAGGTTTCTCAAGCTGAAACTGAAAATAAAAATTTATAAAGTTTAATAATTTTTTTAAAAATACAAATAATGTTTATTCTTTAATTTTATGAGCATGTTATTGTAGCCTGCAATGTCGTTATTCACTGTGATTTTTTTGAGTTTGGTATATCAGTTGGTTTTAGTGTAGCCGTTAAAATGGAAACATGCAAAATATGACTTCAACAAGCCATTACGCGAAAACTATGAGAGATAAAAAAATTCATAAGAGCCAAATTTAGTCACATTTTGTATCTAAAACAAGAAAAAAAATATCTGGTACAAATACAAAATAAAATAATGATGATGAAAATAGCGGTAGACCGCGCCCATCTCATACTAAAAGCGGGCAGATGATGACAAGGACTATCAAGTATCATCCTCAAAGCAGGCAGATAATGTCAAGGACTATCAAGCGTCATCCTTAAAGTGGGCAGATGATGCCAAAGTCTATCAAGTCTCATAGTCAGAGTGGGTAGAGTATGTCAAGGACTATCAAGTATCTTCAAAGTGGACAGATGATGCCAAGGACTATAAAGTCTCATAGTCAAAGCAGGCAGATGATGTCAATGACTATAAAGTCTCGTACTCAAAATGGGCAGATGATGTCAAGGAGTATAAAGTCTTATGCTCAAAGCAGGCAGATGATGCCAAGTACAATCAAGTCTCATCCTTAAAGTGGGCAGATAGATGATGTCAAGGAGTATAAATTCTCATACTCAAAATGGGCAGATGATGTCAAGGACTATAAAGTATCTTCAAAGCGGGCAGATGATGCTAAGGACTATAAAGTGTCATCTTCTAAGCGGGCAGATGATGCTAAGGACTATAAAGTATCATCTTCAATGAGGGCAGATGACGCTAAGGACTACAGTGTGTCATCTTCTAAGCGGGCAGGTGATGTCAAGGACTATAAAGTATCTTCAAAGCGGGCAGATGATGCTAAATACTATGTGTCATCTTCTAAGCGGGAAGATGATGTCAACGACGAGCGGGCAGATGATGCCAAGGACTATAAAATATCATCTTCAATGTGGGCAGATGACGCCAAGAAGTATAAGACTATGGTTTATTCAAATTTGGGGGTGGTCTTATTTTCAAGACTTATGACTACAGTTGTGTGTTTTCATTACAACTGCAGTTGTTTGATGTTTTACGTTTGTGTTGAAGTAATAAAATGTAAGAACACTTGGATGATTAAGGTTTTCATACCAAATATACCCTATGTAAATTGTGTTTGTTTTGGTGTATTATCTGTATTTGTTATGGGTTATATTAGTAGTAAAGTAGTTCTAACATATAGGTGTAACAAAATTACAACCATCCCTGATGATTTGAAACCATCTTACACAGACTTCACCAACAGAATGAAGTAAAATATAATTTTTAATAGTAATAATTCAACTTTTTCTGCCGTTTTCATTTCATAAGAAAAGTTTTTTTTTTTCCTCTAGATCCAAGGGAAAGGTAGGTTTCTTCTTATGTTCAATGTCGCTTTATTTTTGGATTAGTGTATGACATTTCATTTATGTATTATAAAAGTATTTAGTTTCACTTTTTGCATGTGGTTTAGTTTTAACTTCAGTGATATCCATTGATGTATTATAAACTATATTATTCAAACATACTTTGTCTATTTAACATTTTTAAATTGTATATTGTGGCTATAGACTATCACGCTGTTGATATTATATCAATATAAGTTAATAAGTCACTTAATTGTTTAAGAAAATCTGCAAATCTGCTTAAATCTGGAATATCTGTGAAGTTCACGTATTCTCTTAGTTAATAATGTTTTTACGTCTGCTTAATTTCACCAACCACATGAAGCTAATTTTTACCAAATAACATGCACTTGACTACAATTTTACTACCAACATAAGAACAAAACTAACTAAGTACTGCTGAATAAAGGACAAATAGCTATGCGGTTGCAATTCATAGGTTGTAAGACACAAGAGTTTGATTAGTCCCCGAATAGTATATGTGGGTCGTACCTATTCAGCTCTTTTATTCAGAGTTGGTAACAAAGGCAGTAAAGAAACTAAGTTATGTAAATTGGCGTAGCTGTGATCCTGTATGGTTATGTTCTCCGACTTGGTATGTCATATTTCTCGTCATTTGGTGAAGTAATGGATAACTTAAGCAGGATGTTTTTAATAATTTATTTGGCCTAGCCAGTTAAAAGTATTATTCTCTATCAAATGACTTAAAAATCAATATTTGAGTGGTACCAAAGCTGTCTGTTAGGGAACAAACGTAGGAAGGGACTGCACTATTCATGTACACAATGGGGCAAACTACAGCAGCTGAGTGCAGATGTATAATGGTCTCTTGTTATGTGTTGCAGCAGTTAATGCAGACATCTCAGCAGTCGCACGGCGTAGTAATGGCCACGGGTGGTCACCACATGGTGACGTCTACATCCTCCACGGGTACGAGGCAGCAGAGAGCACCTCCCTGGCATCAGAACCGTACTTCCAACCTGGTGCTACCTGTCCAGCAGCCGCTACAGCAGCCTCAGCAGCAGCCTCAGCTGGCTAGTACGTACGAGCGCGTGCCACCTCTACACCACCACACACCGCCGCCCGTGCAGGCATGGAATGACGATGGCAACCGCAAGAAGAGCAAGACTTGTAGCAAGGCCACTGGTGGCAACACCACCAAGAAGCAGAGGGGGTACAATGGCAGCGATGGCCATTCCTCCTGTCCCAATGTCGACGTACGGCAGCTTCCCCAAGGAAACGCGTACCCGTTGGCGAGCGTTCCTTCGTTCATGGACGATCCCAGTGGGTATCTGGCCCAACAGACTGCGCTTCTCAACAGCACCATTTCTCGCCAGACGGGTATCGGGTCGCAAGGCTACCATTGCCACAGCCCGACACTTCGCAACCCCGACCCTCTTCCACCTCCGCCCCCACCACCCCCACAGCCCCCACCCCCTCCCGTCACATGCTCTCCCGTGGGTGTGCCTTTGCCCAGCAATGTCCTCGTCCCATCGCAGAGGTGCGGGGTAGCCCAGACTACCTACAGTGCTCGCCAGACGAACACCACTGTCAGTCAACAGCAACAAACCATGTCCTCCAGCAGCAACATGGTATCAACCCATCAGCAACAGATGCCGACGTACAAGACTATGTTTCACGTGACGCCTGCCGACAGCAGCGTTCCTGGGCAGGAGGTACACTGTCAGGGATGTGCTGCGAACACTGCGGCCATCACGGACACTGCTATGTACCATCAACAACAACAGCAACAGCCTGAGCAACATCATCATCATCACCATCACCACCATCACCATGCAGGTCACGAACAGCAACAGCAACAACAGCAGCAGCAACAGCAACAACACCAACAACAGCAACAACACCAACAACAGCAACAACACCAACAACAGCAGCAACAGCAACAACAGGTCTCGTACAACATGCAGCAGATGACATCCGAGCAGAATGCACCCGGAAGGCAACACCAGCAGCACTCAGACTATGGAAAGCACGTACAGGTAACGGCGCAACCTTGCTGCTTCAGGGACAATGGTACCGCTGTTGGTTTTCTTGTGCATGGGGAACACCACCCCTCGTCTATCCCAAATACGATGCCACTCGAAGAAAACAATTCTGTAACATCTTCCACGTATGCAGACAAGATGGTGGCTCACTGCAACTCAGATTCTCGTGGTCCTATTCAGGGCGAGACTATCAGCACTAGCAATGGCTCTCCAGTGGAAGGATATGTTGGGAACGGCAATGTGCCTCAGCCGCACGAAGCATCGTCGTCCACGCCACCTATCCCACCCGGGTCTCAGCCATGCCGCATGCCTGACATTAGTTCTGGAAGCAATGGGCTGGTTTCGTCATCCTCGTCACCGTTTGCAGTGCCTCACGTCAGTCCACCGGGCCTCTACTCTTATCCTGTGCAAGGGAATTTTTCTTCCCACCACCAGCAGCAGCAGCAGCAGCAACAACAGCAAGTCACCAGGAGCGATGCAAGTACATCCTGTTCTTCTCCACATCCGAGGCAAAACTTCTGCTCTCACGTACATGATCCGAGAATTGGCCATAAGTTTGCTGCGGTGGTGACGACCATGGCTAGTGGACACACTGTCAGTAGCAATACCATTACATCTGTTTTGGCTGGGAAGACCAACACGGCAACAGTATCGGTGAGCAACCCGGCTTCCACTTCTCCATCGTTGGTCACTCCGCAGCTTCCGGCCGTCGTGCAAGCTCCGGTTACAAAGTCGCCTCTGGAAATGGTGCAGAGCGTCGTCAGCAGCATACAAGTACCGCACAATGCCATGGCACCCCAGTTAAAACCACCAGCAGTCACGTCTACTCTGCCCTCCGGTAGCCACATATTTGTATCGAGTGGCGGGCAGCTGATCATGACAAGCACTGGCCCTGCTCTTATGGCACCTCCGCAAAACCCGATGACAAAACTGTCTGGTGCAGCAATGCCTCCCATGTCTGTATCACCCATGGTGACCAGTGTCACTGCAGCCGTCACGCAAGTAATTCCTGCGGTGGGGGTCGCACAGCAAGTGTTGGGTCAACCAACGGTACTCGTGAACGCTCTTCCTGCACCCTTGCTCATACAGCCCGGCGTCATGACGGTAGATGGAATGGCAGGTTTGAACCAGATCCCCCACTTAACCGTTGCACCAGGTCAGCTCATGGAGACAATGGGGCAGGATCCCTCTGGAAGAAACATGCATGCTGCAAACAACGGTGGGTTTGTGCAGCAAAGGCCGCTAGTGTCGCCAGAGATGGCGCAAGGTAAAAAGAAAGGTGGGAAGAAGAGGAAAGTGTCCCAACAGACAGTGGCATCGATGCTTCACATAGCTTCGCAACAGCAGCAGCAGCAACAACAACAACAGCAAGTGCAGCAACAGCAGCAGCAGCAGGCTCAGCAACAAGCACAGCAACAGGCAGCCAACTCACCTGCTGGCATCGTGATGCAGCACCAGCAACAACAGGGCTTCCCCCAGCAAGGCTTCACAATGTCCAGCCCTCACCAGCAGACAATAGCCACCGCGGGCCCCACCATGCTGCAGGCTCTCACCATCGTCCCCGGCAAGGCGGGGGCCCCGGCGCAGATCCTCATGAACGGCCAGCCAGGCACAGCTGCCGGTCACTTTAGCACACAGCAGATCATAGCCACGCCCACTTCTCAGACACCACAGCAAATCAACCTCCTGCAGCCGGTCAACCTCTTGAACGGGGCTGCGGGTGTCGTCCAGAACTTCCCTGCTTTCCAGCAGTTTATCGTCCCGGGCCTAGGCGGCATGGTGATGTCTGCGGATGGGACTGCGGCAATCCTCCCAGACACCAGCAACTTGGGCATGCAACTGCAGCTGCAGAATGTTAATGGGCAGAATGTGCTGACGCCAGTGCAGAGCCACGGGGGTGCCATGTTTGGCCACCCTGCGGGGCAGAGCATATTGGCTGCGGGGCCAGCTGGGATGGTGATCAGGGCCCCTGCGACAGCAGGGAAGCTAGCACCGGGCCAGGTGATCCAGCAGCAAAGCACGGCAGCCCCGCAGCTCTTCACAGGATCCCCGACTGGTGGTCACCAGTTCCTGATGAATGGGGCAACTGCGTTCGGTGGTCAGCTGAGTCCACTGGTGGCAAGTGTCAGCCCTGGGCAGCAGGTATCCTTCGGTCCGCAGGTCCGGCCGACTTCCTCATCACAAGACTTCATCCAGTGCGGACAGGTGGGGCAGACGCTTATGGTACCATGTCAAGTTCCTGCAACGACTGCACAGAACACCACGGTGGTGCAGCAGAACACGACGATAGTGCAACAGCAAACGACGATGGTGTCCAACAACCAGCAGGTGCAGGGTTTCGTGGTGGGTGCAGGGGAGAAGCAGGTGCTGGCTCGGCAGGTCTGTCAACCCCTTATGAAGCACTCTGTGTCCACGCAGACAGCAACTGGGCAGAACCAGCGAGCATCAACCTCGCCGCCCAATGGCGGGGCACTGATGGTTGCCACTAACACGACCTTCTGCCAGACTTCGTCGTCATCGGGCAGCCCGCCAGACACGACCACGCACTCGCCGGTAGAGGGGCGGACGCAGAGTCCAGCTGCGGACACAACCACTCATGACAACCCATCACCGTGTGGCGTCACCAATTCGTGCGGGATGGAACAAGTGCATCACACCCACCACCAGACTTCGTCCTCCATGCCCATGGTGCATTGTGTATCGAGCAGCAACGAACCTGAGGGGCCAGGGGACTTTGAGTGGGGCGGAAGGCGAGTGTTTTCAGAAGGCTACAGTTTGCAGCCCGGCTCCAAGATAGGGTCTGCGTACGTAGAGTCGACCACCATCGTACCGGGAATCTCAACGTCGACGTACGAGGACAGAAAGCTGGTCACGGTGAAGAGGAAGCATGGTGAAGTGCTGGCCATGGACGTGCATTCCTTGGACGAAGCTGATGAGGAAGGTGAGCTTCTTCTGTATACTGCTACTAATTGTATATCATATTTATAGGCTGTTCACTATAAACTCAGCACTCAGCAGAACGTATAACTAATCAAAAATAAGTTTTATTGGGCCAATAGATGTTCACTTGAGAAATTGTTGAAACATTTACATTGGTTTTTAGTAACATGGAAGTTTTCATATTGAAAATAGTAATGATGGCTACAAAACAGCTGAATGAAAACATTACGCAGTGCTGACTTTATAGTGAATGGCCTATACTCGAATGTAAGGCAGTTTTCTCCCTTCCTCCCCCCCAACCCATTTTTTGATTTTCCAAAAACTGGAAGTAATCTTGTTTTCGAGACTTAAAAATTTTTAAATATATGTTTTGAGTTTATCTCATATTTGAGTCAGGTTTTACTGAAGTACATTCCCGTGGTTTTTGCAGTCAGCATTTACAGACTGACTGTTTAATTTATGACTAGTCTAAATACAATTCTTGCTGAATTCTTTGTAATTAAAGAAAGTCACCTTTACAGTACTGTACCAAAATCATAACACTTTTATTGTTAGCTCCATACAGGATTATGAACACACAACAGAATAAACATTTTTATTGTGTGACACAACAATACAAAGCACAATGTCAATAATGAAGTTCACTTCAAATGTTCTTAGTACAATATTATAAGCTTCACTTCAATTTTGCCATGTTTCAGTCGTAGATGACTAAAATTGTTTATTTTGTTTGTAAATGTGTTTCTTTGCCCCATTTACGTTTATGCTGATGCATAGAGCCACCTGTTTTTGCTGAAAATATTTTTATGATTTCGTAAATTTTTGTGAGGCAATTTCATTGATTTTTCGTTATTTTTCATGTAGTTTCGTCATGAATTTTGCTAATTTTGTAAACGTCGAACAAATATTTTGGTGGTAACGAATGTGTACAAAGTGTCAAGTATTAGTTAAAATATTTAAATAAAATGACTTTCTTTACATAAATATGTTAATTGTGTAGTTCAAAATCTATCCGTTTGTTACATTTGATGGTTAGGTTAGGGTTATAAACATATCAATGCATGTACATGGAATGGAAGAATCAATTTTATAAAATAACATTAGTCGCAAGAATAACCTATTATCGGTATTTTATATATATATATACAGATACTTTAAAAACAAGTGAAAATTCAGTAGGTCTACTTAATATTAAGGTTATGTTGAACCTCCTAACAATTTGACCACCCAATTTATTATATAATTAATCTGTGAGATAAATTTATCTACGTCATCTTTTATGGCATTGCGTCAGTATTAATTACTCGAAGTTACAAAATAGCACCATAAATGATAAAAAAATCTGAATAGCAGAACTTGCATGCCTTGAATTTGTTCATTCGTTTTTTGCCTCTATGTTCTATTCTTTTAGGGATGAACCGATTCAATTACAGATTAATTTTAATTGTACGATTATCAGTTTTCGGTAATTAATCGTTACCTAGGATTATTGTATACAATTAACCGGTCCAGCATGAAACAAATTGAGCGATAGCCTACACTTTACGCTAGCGCTAATGTTTTGATGCTAGCGTCCAGGAAAAAAAACATAACAGTGAATATGGAACGGAAATACCTTTAATACGAAAGTAATTCCACGTCGAATATCCTAAAATGTACAGACTGTCATAAACAAGATAATGCTTCCCAAGATTTAGAAATATGATGCCTTGGTACAAGAACTACAAAATACTACTTACAGACAGGACATTATACGTTCATTTACTTTAGAAAGTTCATATTAAATACCTACATATTTTCATTAGTACTTTCTCTTGTTGGGCCCATAAACTACTTTATATTTCATATTAATGTTATTTCGTAATACACAAACTATATAACCTATACAATCCATACCATATAATAATTCCATTATTTGACAAATCATAAAAAGTAGGACCATGTAAGCAAAAACATTATGTATCCTTCCACCACCATGTGCTTTCCAGCTGACAATCAAAACATGTCAACAGTTAAGGTATGTTATGATTGCAATAATATCCAATATGTGTTATGATTTTCTTTTGATAATTTTTTTAGATCCCAGACAAATAATTTATTTTCAGTACTATCGGCACATTGATCATACTATGGTTAGGTGGGCAATGTTAATGGAATTATTTTATATTACAGAAATGCATAGCCTACTGTACAGATGTTAAGTTAATATATTCATTTAAAATTTAACATTAATTATTGTATATTTTCCTACATATGCTCAAAACTGTAATATTTAATGGCATTACAAAAAATAAACAAACATGTAGGGGCAACTTATATTTTATTATTTTTATTTGACATCTAAAGGGGATTTAAAATGATCCGTCCTCTCTGCCTGTCATCAGTTGATCCGCCAATTTTTTGGCCGGTTCTGTCTGTCAGAAATGCTTGCGATTTACAATAACGTGTCATCTATTTGTTGCTATTCCTTTAATTTGCAATGCTACCAATGTACAAACAGAAAACTTCTGTGGGATATAAAAAATTCCTTTAAACTGATTATTTATTTTTGCAAATTTTTAATATATCTATAGCTACTATTGCAACCACTGTTCTTCAGCGCAAATAAATTTGACGAGCATAATTATTTACTAATTACATTTCTTATGGTGTAATGTGAGTACACATATTTAAAAAATTGTATCTCTGTCATATTTTAAAAATGAATTTACAGCACTATCTAACAAAAATTCAAAAATATCACAGCCTTTTTATTATAACAACCTTGTTAAAATGATTGTCGCCATATTTAGGAGGCTGTAATTTCACCAGTTCATAGGTACAAAGTTAAAGCTTGGCAAGCTTTCAACGGACGGACGGATAGAATTATTCCAGACTCCTGATTGGCTGGAAGTCACGTGAGACGGATGGGTGGTGGACAGACGGGCGTGACAGATCATTGTAAATCCCCCTTTAAAGGATTAAATAATAGTATCTTATTTGGTTACAACATTCTGAAGTTGCAAGAACATATGACAGCGCAAGCAGACATCTTTAAACTAAAATAATAAATAAATAAAATATAATAATTCATGCAAGTATTATTACAATTATTTTTACTGTTGCCTTCAATTTGGTTCTGCACTATCAAATCATAAAGCCGTATAGGCCTAAGTTTCAAGTTGTTGACTATAAAAAAACTTACCTTTTGTGGTAGAGCCTACCTTCGAGATATCAGTGTTATCATAGTCATGTGACTCACGATACTTAAATTATTGTAGACTACGTAGCAAAAATTTGCGTTATCTCAACTTAAATGGAAATAATATATCAATAAAAAGCGTAGGTAATAAACAGACACGGGTAGGGCTAAGTGCCCAGATCAGCTTTAAATAATTTTGTTGATTAACAAATACTGTATTATTAAACAAGTACACTTTTATAACTGGGAAATATATAGGCGTAGCTCTTCTGGCCTTTTCTCTTGGTCATATGTAGGCGTACATTTTTGCAGCTGAGAGGTACAAAATCTCACATAGACTTGATATTAACCACTCGCTTAAAATAAGAAGTGACTTTTTTGTACAAAAACAATTGATTGAGTCGGTGCCTAAAAAAAGTATGTTTACATTTTAGGTTTAGAACAAGAACCGTAAGTGTTTACCCACAAATTGTGTTAAAGTAATAATTAGGTAACATTTAAAATTTCCTGTAGCACTTTTCTCTGGATGGATTTCCTACTTCTTACTTAGTGACTGTTTTTGTAGACATGCCAGCTGAAGTTCCCGTCTTCCGAAACACGTCTTAATATCCCATTGTCGTTGGTGAATACAGGCCGTGTATTTTAATCCCTACATTTCAATATATTACAATTACATATACGCACAAAATATTAAAATAACACCTTACGAGAATCACGAACGCATACAAACACACGAGAAGCTCAAACACTCGCAAATGGCTGTCCTTTGTTTTGGTTGCCGGACGTCATAATATCCCACTAGCTATTACAGGCTCGGTTTTATAATCCCCACATTACACTATATTAAATATAGGTATGCACAGAATATTAAAGTAACACATTATTGGAACCTCAAACACACGCGAACGCGGTAACGTTTCACTCTCGCAAATGGCAGTCCTTTGTTTTGGTTACAGGTTGACTGATAACGGTGTGGTTGTTTGTTAATTAGTTATAAAATTACACGATTTGAATAGAATAAAATAGTTAACTGACTAATGCTGGATACGCAGCAGTGTTTGTTAGATTACGTTTCTTCCAAAATGCGTACTTATTTTTCACCTATAATACACACTACTTTCAACGTCTGCGATGAAAATTAACTGATTTGTTTATCAGGGCTGCTACTACTGCTTCACAGGTCATGTGGTCACGTCTTGTTGTTTTAAATGGTATGTTATTCTGCCATGTGTTTTTGCACGTGTTACAAATATTGGTAGCATCAGCTGTCAAAACATGGAATTCTTACATGGGATTGACTGTACAAGTGTATATGAGTTGAAGGGGCAGAACATTAACTTTGTATTTTTGAGTATTTCATATTTATGGGGTATTTATTAACAAGTTCTGGCTGTATTTTATAGACATAGTGATTATAGAAATATATGTGCTTGAATTACAAGCTTTTTAAAAACAAATATTTAATAACATACTCAGTACAGATATTTTAGTCTCAATTGTTCAAGGAAATGCCACAAAATTTGAGGTTGTGTGTTAATAAGTGAGGTTTTTATACTTGAGCGAGAAGCTATACAACGTGTATCTGAAACAAACAAACTTTAACAAGTGTTTGCTGAGATGAAAATATATTGTTTGATGTAGGGAACCCATGGCCCAGCTCTCACTAAAGCACTGCAAATGCTTCCAAAGTTTGAGAAAATAGGAAAATTTTTTGTAATATTTAAGAAACTACTTGCTGACAGAAACAAATTTCTGGTTATGAAATAGTTTTACTCAAGGCAATAATAATGTGAAGGATTTGTACATTTATAACACCTCAAACACGTTGAAAGAGGGTGGCACTACCCTAATTCCCCTTGAAAAATGTTTTGTGCAGCAAAGTTGCAGTCTTATGTTTTTGACAGTGTTGGTAGGAAAACAAGTTGATGAAACACAGTCGTTGAATGTTCCTTGATGGGTCACTATGGGTATCTGTCTTCTAGAAGCTGTGAACTGAGTCTATCTGGAGAACGTGACGTACTGATAGACTGTGGAAGTGTAGCTGCAACAGAACCACTTCTTGTCTGGTGTCGAGATAGTGACTCCCGAGACCTCGACCCAGTCTGGTGTTGCAGAGCTGCCAACATGCGTGATGGACCACATGTCAGCTCACCATGCATGTATACATGAGCGTTGTCATGTATAAATACCTGCATATGTACGGATGCTGCGACTGCGATGTTGCATATGCAGTTTGTCGATGTGTTATTGGCTTGTTGCCATTTCCTAGTGCTACTAGGGAAAATATATCTTTTAAGTTATTGATTTTATTCCGCTATCTTTGCTGGAGAAGTTCTGGAGTACGTTACGGTCGTAAGCGTTGTTTGTATAATTATACTGGGTTTGCGGAACAGGGATCAAATTTATTTATATTTTCTCACCTACAGAGAGTTAACAAAGTAGTGCTGAATGATACTTATATGGTTAAGTAATTTCTTGCAAGGCAAAGCACGGCTGTTGATATTTTTGTACCTCTTAGAAGTAAGTTTTTACTTATGTTGTGATCTTTATTTCCTTCTGTATCAAGTGTATTGTATGGTGTGAATACTGTTTTTGTACTCTTTACTCCTTAATGAAGTATTTAGTGTTGTTCTTGTGTTACAATTTCACTTTTATGAGTTTCAAAATGTGATTTGTATTTTAACAATTGTTATTGTATTTTTTATTAATGTTACGTATGTGTTGCAAGCAATCTAGTTATTCAGAAAGCTAAGAATACTATACATATATTTATACTCAGCCTTTATATGAATGAATTAGTAATAACTACATAATCTAATGGTGGGGTTTGTACTCAGTGGTTGACTTATCACGTAATACAGTCTACTTACTGTGCCTTGTTTCTGAAGGTAAATGTGCGTGTCCCATTTTGACTAACCGACATGTATGCCACCACTCACTTTTTCGTTCATCTCGGTGAGGCCGTCATTGCTAAGGGATCTTTTGAGTTTTTAAAAGACTCGGAAAACTATGAAAAAGTAAATTCATATGTGTTTTCATTATCAGAAAATCACTTGAAAACTTCATCTCCTAATTTTTCCCTATGATATAGAATTTTTCAATCCTTTGCCAACTGAACAATCCTTGCAAAACTTTGAATTTTGTGTACTAAATATAGGCCTAGTGTGATAAGTGGTTAAAATTACTTCTACCAACAAATGCTTTAAACAGAAACCAAAATGTTTAAAGGAATACAGATCCATTTCAAATGTATTGATTTGAAGTTAAAAGGGTATGCAATAACTCTTTTTTAAAATGATAAAACTGCTCTTTCCATTCTTCTTGAACTCTTCCATGTATCATCACTTCTTATTGCTGATTTATTGATTCAGTCATGCAAGGACTCCGTTATTTCACATTTTATTATATCACAGTCAATAATTTTTAAAGAAGTTCTGTGCAAGTAAGAGTTATAACGTAAATGCAGGTTGTGGCCTTACATAAATCAAAATTTTTTCCAACTGGACCATAAATTTTATTGCATTCGTCGACTTACTACAACATAGTATATAGTAGAAGCTTGTTTTGGGAGAAAAAGGAAATTAATTGCGTTGCATAAATTTTCTTGATGCAACATTGTTATATGTGTTTTCTAAATAATAAAAACACAGTAGGCTCAAGTAACCTTAAAGAGAATATGGGGACAGTTGCCCTGTTCAAGCAGAGTGCGACATAAATTATGCTGGTGTCTGGTTGTCTTAAGTGAAAACAGCTTTATAGAGTCTGATCAGCTGTTTATTTTTCTGCCTGTTTGTGAGAAGTATTATTTTAGCAATTCACTTGTTAAATTGAAAACTTACAAATTTATTATTCTTATTCATATTTTTATAACTGCAGACAATTTACAGCAAGTGGAATGAATATTAGAGTTGTTCTATCTTGCGTCTTCGCATGGAAACAGCTTCGTAGAACTAGCAGAAATGCACAAGTCAAATGTTTTATCCGCCCCTTTTGCACAGTGATAACATTTTTCATGCAGGTCAAAAATTTTGATCTGGAAAATTTTTTACCAATTTTCTTTACATAAATAAAAGGTCTTTGCTTTTTTTCCTGTGGTACGCTTTGCACGCCCCTGTGCACCGAAAAAGTTGTTACATGCTCACCAATTATCTTGGTATAGCTGAAAAGTTGATTCAGTTTGAGGTTTGGAAACAAATACTAAATTATTAGTGAATAACGTACTGTTTTTGAATATTCTCAGACTGCTATTTAAGGATGTGTATCATCATTGATGAAAGTATGCTAATTGATTGTGCTGGATATTTATTGTTTCAATTTTCCTCACGTGAAATGATTAACTTTAAGAAAATATTATTTTGCACTTGTGATTTTTCTTAGTAAATTTAAGCATAATTATTTGTAATATACAAATGGCAAAAGTAATTTCATAGAAAAATCAGTTTCTTGCCATGAATTTGTAGTGAAACCAAAATACTATCAATTCTTAACGATAAAGGCACAAGTAGAAAGTATTTTTTGTAAATGTTTTTTTAAAGTGGACATACTGCAGTACTGTTTGTTGTTATTGTATTTTGAAGAATTTTTTTCGTTTTTTTTTTTACACCAGTTTCTCTTTCTCTATATACTCGGGGACTACTGTACAGAGGAATGGTGTTCGAATCAAAAAGTCCCTGTTCGGGCAACCATTTCTTAATACGACGCGGCAGCCTGCTCGAACTCCGCCGACTGATGGATGAATGTGAAATATGTTACCTGTCCCATTCTAATAATTTTGGACATAGTAGATGTGTTGCATGTAGGAAAGTTAGGTGGTTGGTAATAAGGTTTGTAGTATTGCTCTTATCATTACCTCTACGGCTGTGTTTGTTAGGATATGTATAAGTAGATGAGTAACTATGTGATTGTTGACAAAATGGATGAAGTAAATAATGAGGAATAATAAATGGAACAAGGGGAGTTAAAGCTCATTACATGGTGTCAGATGTGGGGTGTTACGATATGATAATAACCCTAGGTATGGGTCTTCCGATCTTTGAATAATGTTTTTAACAGTTTTCACCGCTGCTTCCACTTGACCATTACTTTGGGCATGTTTGGGACTACTAGTGATGTGTGTAAAGCCATATTCTTTGGCAAATTTCTTAAATTCTTGAGAGCTATTCTGTGTTCCGTTGTCTAACCTAAGCACTCTAGGAATTCCTTGTCGCGAGAAAGCAGCTTTGCATCTCGATATTGTTGTTGAAGACGAAATGTTAGGCAACTTGAAGATTTCTGGATATTTTGAATAGTAGTCTATCAACAGAAGATAATTCTTTCCATTACGTTCTGCTAGATCTGTACCTACTACCTCCCATGGTACTTGGGGTAAGGATGAAGGAATAAGAGGCTCTAGCCTATTCGCTTTCTCTTTTATGTATGTTTCACAGCTGGATACATACGTTTTTACGTCATTTGTGATGCCTGGCCACCACACAGTTGCTCGAGCTCTTTCGATGCACTTCTTGATGCCCATGTGTCCTAAATGAATCCTTACCAACATCCCCTTCCTCAGTACTGTTGGTACAGTGGGTTCTCTATGCATTGAAACCTAATGGATTGAAATACCTGCATCCATGGAACACATTCTGGGACCGATTAATTTATTTTACAGCATTTTAACACCACATTCATTGAAATCCCTCATGTATTGAAATTTTTTGTCAGTCCCATGAGAAACGGTGGATAGAGAATCCACTGTATTACCAGAGTTGTTCCCTTCATTAATAATCCTCTTGTAATTGATAGCTCCCCTTGTACTGACCAAAAGGCCCGACATGAAACTGGTACTTCAGTTGGTTTCTTAGGCCATCCTGTCTGTACAAGTTTTTTTAGGTCCTTGCAAGTTGTATCTGTCTTTTGGGCTAGTAGTACCTCTTGAATTCTTGTGTCTGAGGCTGGGAACCCTGCCATGAACTGGGATTCATATTCTTCAATCTCAGAAATGTTAAGATCATCCTTTTCTTCTGCTGCCCCAACCGGGAAACGTGATAATGCATCTGGTGTATAAAATTTCTTACCAGCAATATGCTGTATCTGATAGGAGTACCTCATCAACCTCATTCGATATCTCTGCAGCCTGGGTGGTAATTCATCTACACACTTCTTGCCTAAAATGGACACTAGAGGTTGATGGTCCGTTCTGAGTAGTATACTCTTGCCGAGAATGTACATATTAAATCTTTCACATGCCCATGTAATCGCTAAAGTTTCCTTTTCAATTTGTGCATGTTTCTTTTCTGCTGATGACACTGCTCTTGATGCATAAACCACCGGCTTCCAGTTACCATTTTCGTCTGGTTGTTCCAAGACTGCTCCCAGTCCATACGATGATGCATCTGCTCCGATGCAAACATCTTTATTGGGATTGTAGTGCAGTAACACTGGTGGACTACACAATAATTCCTTGATGCTCTTAAATGACATTTCCTGTTGGTGTCCCCATATAAACGCATTGTCATTTTTTAATAGCTGACGCAACGGCTCTGTAATGGAAGCCAATTCTGGTGCAAACTTCCCAAGATAATTTACCATTCCTAACACT
>PNEQ01094000.1:0-19530 GCA_003012365.1 Medauroidea extradentata | reverse complement strand
ATGCGGTAGATCAACAGGGGTAATGGCATGCCACAGCCACTGAATTGTTTGGCATACCTACAAATTTTCATCCCTTAATATCAAATGGTTCCCGTCAAATTCAATAAAAACCATACTTGCAACCCCATCTTCACAGGGGTTTCCTGCCCTTAGGAGTGGTTTCCAGGCATTCGTTGCCAGACATTTTCTAACTGTTATTATGCAAGGAACATCCTGTCACAGTTTGTCGCAGAGCTGATGACTCACCCTGTATACACGCACTTTTTGCCATGTTTAGTGTTGGATTAAAATAAAAAAATTAATAAATATTAACTGAGATTATATTGTTGGCTGCTTATGTAATCATCTTTTTTAAACAAAAAAACAATTCAAAGTATTGAATCTGTACTTGATAACATTATTTCTTAGGTCACTGATGGATTGCTTGCTAAACCGTGAAATATAAATCCAAATTATCAACCATGGCATAACAGTAGCTCATAACTTGTCCAAGATCTCACTGTGAGGTCGACGCTTAACCTGCAACCACTTTTATGGACACAGTAGTCGGCCACATGTTTATATAATCACACATTTCTTCAGTTCATGAAACCGATAAGACTATTAATATGCTACAGCTTGGCAGCCTTACCAGTACAAACACCAGCTTGGGTCGTCTAACATCCATGTAAATCCCAAGACAATTTATCAAGAATGGGGTTAGTTGTCATCAACAATTTGCAAGTAAAAATGGTTCTGAGGTACCCATGGCTACAAAACATTATTATCTCATCGAGATTGTAGCACTGAGTATCTATATTAGGGCAAGAAGATGATAATAACTGGGCACTCTTCTGAAGAAACAGCAATCTACCTTTAACATTGTGTGAATTGACCCTTGGTGTGGTCGTACACAATTTACTACAGAAGTTAAAACACATCAAGAATAAACAGAAAACTGTTTCCACTTTTTAAAAATGTTGCAGAACATGCTAAACAAATTGATGATAATAAGCCTGTGTGTATTGGATTAAAGAACACTAGATGCACCTCTAACTTTTGAGCAAATGTAACGAGGAAGGGTGACTGAGTTGTTTGATCACAAGAAAAAAAGGTTATAAATTACAAATGCTAAATGAGTCGTAACATTCAGTTTCAGTTTTGTATTGGCGTATGGGCAATGAAAACTATTAAAATTTGTGCGACTAGAACTTCACGAGGTTTTTGATGCATGATTGTCCTGTAGGCTAGAACAAATATTATGATATTGGAACATTTCCACCAGCCCACTACAAAGACACCTCGTTAACTTCGTATTATTCTAAGAACTTTTAGATCCCAGCAGTTAATTAATTTTCCAGGGATATTCCCGATTATGATAACATAGGCCTCCGAGGGTCAAACAAAAATGTGTCACAGAATACCAGGACGACATAATTATCTGGTTGTGCTTCTGGTAAGGCACAATTAAGAAGTTTATTTCCTACTGACACAGTGTCCCAGCAACAATACTATTTAATGCGAGGAACGATTTTTTTCACGGAAATTGTCCATCTGCACTTAAAAAAAAATTTTGTCTTCAGACATTTGTGTGAAATTTTTTAGAAAATATGGACATCGGAAATACGATTTTCAATTAAATAGAGTCATTTAGGAAATTTAAGTTTTTTTAAATGCGTAGTGGACATTGAGGCCACTCTGATGATACTCTATTACAATTTTTAAAAACCTCAAGATATTTAAGACAAACTGGCTGCAGACTTGGTGAGCAATAATATCCAGCACTTCGCAAAATTCAACAACACCCAAATCCAAAACCAACGTAAAGGTATCTTTCGTCAGCAAAAAAACACTTGATCATTGTTAATCCTAGGTATGCCATAGAGTATTTTGGAATACAGAAGTGAAATAGCGGGCAGGGTGGCAAATACAGTCACAAATATCAGTAAAATGGTTTTCCTGGCCAGCATTATGGCAGAAACTTCTACCGCCAATGAGCGTAATACGTCGTAATATGCAGGAGTCAAACAGACACAGGCTGGCATCAATAGCCTGTATCAAATAAGCCATTACGTCATTTCACATGTAGTATGTGGTTGTGCTTTCTCGCCTATAGTCTTTTGTAAAAACAGATGAATCAGTTGATAAAATAAACAGCGATGATTCTCTTAGTGTCGTGGCACGAAGGTCTAGCACGTCTGATAGTAAATATAATAATAATGGGTAGCAGATCTTGCACTGCTGTGAACCCCGCAGTGACTAAATGGCAAACTACGAGGATCAAAGTAGTTTCAAGACACTGGAAGTCAAGTGGATAAAATTCCGACAACGCTTTTAAGCAAAGTTGTCAGCCCTGGTGAGGGTTGTTATGAGGCGGGTATGGAGAGGTGCTAGAATGAAGATACAGCAAAAACTGAGCTTCACGAGTAATTTCACCTACCAATAGCATTGCACGGTACGATTCCCATGTGCTCAAATCCGAGATAAACACACTAGGAACCGAGTCTTAATCGTCATAGTTGAAAACAAGCGTAACGCTGCTGTGCAATACGCATAAGAAATTGTTAAAAAACGTACCTTTAGAGACAAGTATTTCCTGTCCTCACTCGACAGAAATAGAAAGAGACACATGATTTTTTCTAAAAATGTTTTGCATAAATGGGTTTGAATAACTGACGTGCACATATGAGGTCAACGAGTGGTTGATGTTAACTCTCACCTATTGAGGTTCTGCTCAAGTTGCAGACTTGATTTATCTCAATTCCCTTATTCTCATTGGCACATTAAAATAAGCGACACCTCTGCATGATGACACTGTGCCAATAACCATGAGGTGTAGCTGCTGATGTGCACATAAGACAGTGGAGTACTTTGGAGCAAAGTTCTTTCCACAAAAAATCAGTAGCTCTACAAATGTAGCACAGTGATTCTGTTGAATAGTTATTCTGATACATGACAATCTACATTCTATATCGGCCATTACTAATTATACGTCACCCACCCTTCATGACTGCAGAGACAGAGCGAGGTGGTGCAATGGTAATACGTGGGACTTGCATTCTGAAGGACCAGAGCTCTATCCTGGGATCATCCCATCCTGATTTCTGTTTCCTATGGATTACCGATATCACTCCAAGCGAATGATGTGACGGTTCCTTAACAATGGCCAATTTTGATTGTTCCTAGTGTCTGACTAATAAAGTTCTATGTAATCTTATAAATGATCTCGCTGGTGTTAAGCCTAATTAAAAAGATAGCTAAGTTGACGCTTGGTGATAGCAGTTATAAATACTATTTTACCCAAGGACGTACCATCCAGACAGTTACGAAAATAAGCTAGAAAAATTCGTTGGGAATTAATATGTCCACAGCAAAACTTCTCTTTTCATACTCAGAAATTCAAAACCTTATTTAATTTAAGGAATGATTAATGTTCAAAAAATCCGAAATAATTATTCAATTTAAATAACACATTTTATTTACAATTATTTATACATAACTGAGCAACACACAAAACGCATCACAAAAGACAAATTAATGAATCAATGTTGTTGACAGGTATTTCAGTTCACAGACGAAGGCCAGCTTGTTGGAGCAGGGAATGTCGTTGAGCTCAGCTTGGCGGTTGATAGACCCACACTTCTCCGCAATACCATTGGCGTTGTTGGGTTCACCAGCTGCCCACGTGGAGTAGCCTGACTCAGCCACTGGCACACCTGAAGCCAGGACATATTGTTAAACATTTTTCAAAATGTTTCACAATGCCAGTATTGAGAACAAGTAATAACGTTGTGTTTATAAACACTATTTTTAGTACAAATAAATGTAGTACTATAATGGATAATATAAACCAATATTTTTGGCACTGTAGTACTCAATACAGAATATTTACGTTAATTATTGTCCCATTGTAGATCAGTTGATTGCAATTGTTATAGTGTGAGAGACGATAATATTTAGTTAAAAATGAAAATTAATAATTATTTGATTACCAGTTTCATATTGCTTTTCACAAATTATAAATGAGAAAATTCTGTAGGAGAATAAGTGATACGAAAATTTTTCAAATGCAATTTTGTTTACCACAAAATAAGTTAGTTACAACTATTTTTGCTCTAAATTAAGAAAACAAAGCGTGAAAAAATGTATCCGTTCAAATATTAGATGCACTTCGAACACAGATGTATGATAGAGGTATGGTAGTGACCTTCAAGAGTGAGGAAGTCCCTGGAGTCGTGGAACTCAGTAAGACCGACGAAGAAGTATGCCTGGCTGCTAGCTCCGGAGATGGAAGTATGTCTAGCGACGAGGGTTTTGTAGAGCTGTGCCTCCTCTGTAGAGCTGATGACACCCAGCTGTCCTCCGTCCTCCAGGCATGTCTGTACAGCCTCCGTCCATGTCTGTGGCTGCGAGTAGAACTTGTAGAAGCCGAACCCGGGGAAGTACTCGTAGCCAGTGGAGCCAGAGGTTAGTATTGTAGCCGCGTGGACTGGTAGCAACACCGCCAGTAGCAAGACTGGAGCCGCCAACATTGCCTGCATCTGTACACACGGTAGTATATAAGTCTCAGTGTAATTAGTATATAGCATCACTCTACCACTGCTGTCAGCTGTAAATATGTGTGTGAAGTTTAAAAAAATAATCTGTGTTTAAATTATGCATATTTGATATCAGCAACTAAGAATTTAATTTCTTTGAGTTGCTATTTGATGTCAGCAGTCTTGATATGATAGCTGTAATAATTTAACTATTGGTTTCCATGTACTTCAGTGAACAGTAATAACACAATGAAATTACACTGTTTAAAATGTTCTTATACATTTTATTTAAAATGTATGGAAAAATTTAAAGACGCTTTGGTGGTCGGATCTCAAGCATACATTTTAGGGGATTAAATTTGGTAAATAATAAAGAATACTTACTTAAGGGTATAAATTTGGAGAGAACTCTGAGTATTTTGAGGAAACTTCAATAGTTCAGATTATCAAGTATATGTTTAAAACAGTATGAAATACCAGTACATAAACTAATTAGTTTTTTATTTAACTGATAAAGGCGCAATAAAGATTTAAAAGAAAATGCTAACTTATAAAAATACTCACAGGTACACAACTTAAAAAAATCTACTATATGATCTCTAAAAATTAATATTATTATTAAGTATTTTTCTATTTAATTAGGGCAAATTTTATATGCCATTGAAAATGAATATGTAATACATAAAACCTCAGTGGAAACGTTGAAGTTACTTATTGCATATTATGTCATAGAGTAGTTGCTAAAAATACAAACTTTAAAGCTGAAAAGTTACCTTTAAGCTCAGGAAATCTCTACTCAAGAATTAGAAACAATTTCTGAACACTGATTTTACAGCAAACTTTGGGTCGGTTTATATAGCACCTGTTATCGCCATGAAGTGTCTTAATTAGTACTTGGAAAATTACAAGACCGGAAATTTTAAAAACAGCTAGTACCTTTGGATCTACTTATGAACTCTTTCTCAAACACATAAACTTTATCAAATTTGATAACGATCGAGCTGATAATTTTTTCTGATTTTGTCTATATCGTGTTCGATATCATACTAATAATAAAACTTTTTGAATTATCAAGTAGTTTTTAGGCTAGTTAAAAATGTTAGTGACACCATGTAATATATGTAAAGGAGAATGCTGCACGCGCCTAATGTATTCTTTTAAAGGCTGGAGGCAATGATTACAGGAACCGAGATGGACAACATTGGCAAGATTGTAAATAATAGTACCGTCCTTATTAGCAAAGCATTTAATTTATGCGCAGGGTTTCGTAGGCCCTACGCTTACATCTATGGATCTCTCAGCTGTTACTTCATAAAACAATCTGCGGTAAGTATTGAATTAAGTTAAACCACAGCTTCAGTACTCTTGTTTTACTATTTGCGTTGGCTGAATGGGGAAGGATTTACAAACGCAGCGAAGCAAATTCAGGCGGTTATATTTTAGTCACAAGGTTAGTCTGGACAGGGTTAAATTTGGACTTGCTGAGTTCAGACATTATTCCACGCACGGGTCTCAACCGATCGAGTAAACCTGGTCTTTTGAATATTCTAAGTGGGCATTTCTTACCGCACTTGTCAAGAACATCAGACACCACATTTAAAACTGTGCACTGTGCATGGGGTTTGTCGCGACTGATGATTTTTGAATGGAATTTACATTAGCGAATTGTAGCGAACTGTGGAACTGCTTCGAATGTGCCCATGATGGTAACAAAGTGGCACATACTGTGGATTGGCTAACACCCAATTAGCAGGTTCTACTCCTACAGTCAGATGTACAATAATTAAAGATAAAGACCTAGAAATTTCGCGGGTTCAGCGACGAGCAGGCTAGACTCCACAGTACTATATACACTTTGTACTCAGCTACTCGTACATTGGTTACTGTTTCAATAGTTGTGCACGTGACAAGGTAGTTCGGAGTCTGTTTTTCATGCAGGTCAGCTATTGGTTCACAGTTCTCTACTATGAGTTAAATAAAAAATTATGAATTAGTGAAAGCAGCTCACTTGTTTTGTACCTGAATTCGAAAACTAACTTTTAAAAATATCGCAATATTGGCAGATAAAAATATGACTGCAAGTTGGATAAAATATATATTTTTTAAATAACAAGTTTAGGTTCATGATTAAAGTAATCATGAATACTGCAAGGATTTAGGAGTGCAAAATTGGGGATGAAGGAAGGGATATTGAAGGAATCGGCCATGACCTATATTAACCAACCATTTAATAATACGCCTGGAGTTATTTCAGAAAACAAAGCAAAATTGATATTACGATAGCGAGATTGGGAATCGAAACAGTGTCTTCTAAAATAATACCTAGACGTGGAGCGCAAGAGAGGTCTTACTCTGCACAGTGTTGCCACATTGTGCTCGTAAAATGTCATCGTACAATTTTCGCTACTTACATTTTCGTCTCCAATTCAACCCATGATTAACATGGCATGCTTAATGTGAGGTTATTTTTGGAAATACTGTGTATGCATGCGTATGGTTAGTTTGTTTTCCAAACAACTTAGTTAAAAAAAACCAGGAGAGTCAATATAAACGCCATTTTAATTGTTACCCAATAGATAATCATTTAAATAAGTGCAAGCAAATGCTTTTCCTGGTAAACAACGTTAAACCTATTTTGGAGCTCTACTACGGCATGTAGCCAAACTAACAATATTGTCGTATAGGTAGTTTGGCATAAAGTGAGTACTAACAATTTAACCCTTCTAATAAAATCACTTGCCGTTACTGTTTATAATTTAACATTAACAATAGTTTCCTTACTTTTTTTATAGATGGCAGCGAATTTCGAATACAACAATACGAATAAATAACAGACAGCAAATCTATTTTTGCTTAGTGAATTTGTTAAGTGACACACATACAGTGTTAATTTTGTGTAGCGATAGATCACAAAAACTAAGTAAAGATGTATTTTTAATTTGCCTCTAAAGTTAATATAGTGAGATACATGCTACCCTGAAAATTGACTTTTAAATAACATTGTAATTAAAATTTCAAAAACTACTTGATATTAAATAACGTTACTCTGAACAATGTAACGCTGTTCATCTGTAGATAGAGTTACCTGTGTTTGCGATTTTGTAAAACTAGGTCAATATTATCATAAACTTGTGAGTTTTATTCTCGTACTGATGTTTCCCGACCACAGAGTGTAACCCATGTTTACTCCATACATGTTACATATCTTCGCTGATAAAAGACGTCCAAACCACTTCTATGCGACACGCCTATTTGTTTGGTTACACCAAATATGGTAGAGAACAATATGGGAAAGTCGGGCCGTTTTCAATGGACGAGACGGGAGACACGCTCCTACAGCGCATCCAGCGGCAGGAACTGGTAACACGCCCGCGAAATTCAAATAAACATGGCTAAGCATGCACAATATAAGTGCGAATTTTGTCCTCTAGTATTGAAATGTTACATAATGTCTGCCGAACAATAGTGCTAATTTATTCACCTTACTGTACCGTTTTGAATTATAAATGTTAAATTGTAATATTATTACCAGAAACTTTTCAATGCTCATAAGAAATAACGGATAAAAATGACCCTGTAAATAACACAAACAGATGTGTTTAAGTTATTGTGGTGACATTTATTGCTAATATTTTTTTCCAGTTAGGTACGTAATTTGCGGCAGTAATATATAAATATTTACAATGGGGATAAGCAAACAAATTCTACTTCCTGCAAATTGTAAGGAATTACTGTTCCCACATAAGCAAATTATAGTTGAGATGTGGCCAAGTTACCAATTTTTGGCTGCGTCTTAGTTCGTGTGACTTTCAATTTCTTTTTTCGTTTTTTTTAATCATTATTATTATTTTTTTATTTTTTAAAGTAAAGTTTTTGGTAAGAACTTTTTAGACCCTCACATTTCATGTAAGTAATATTATTTAAAAAAAAATTATCTTCCTTTGACAGACCGCTACCAATCTGTATGTATTGATAGATGCTCAAGTAGTAAACTAAAAATCAGCTGTGGAGTTCCTCAAGGATCTGTCTTTGGGCCTATACTTTTTCTCTTATATGTTAATGATATTGCCACCTTACCATTACGCGGCAAACCTTTTTTTATTTGCTGATGATACAAAATTTCATTACTCAGCTAAATCTCTACTACAAATTTATCTAGATATACAACATGCTCTAAAAATATTAGAAGAATGGCTGGCATTGAATAAACTTTCGATAAATGTAAAAAAAAACTGACTATATTATATTTCATAAACCTCGTTTTCAATTTCCTGTTAATGATCTGGAACTCTTATTTAATAATGAACAAACTAAGAGAGCAACTGTTGTAAAATTTTTAGGCCTTTTTTTAGACCAACAGTTGTCTTGGTCCTATCACATTAATAATATTATTAAAAAAATTGTTCCTGTTACAGGTGTTTTGTTTAGATTAACAGAGATTTTGCCATCATATGCATTAAGATTAATATATTTTTCATTACTACATAGTCAACTTTCATATATGTTACCTATATGGAGAAAAATGTACCTAGTTTACGTATACTGCAAAACAAGGCAATAAAGGCTGTATAAGTTTCCACCTCATATTCATATGAAATATCAAAAATCCAATCATTATATAATTTAAAGAATGTCATATTATGTTTACTTATATATAAGTTAATACATGGATTAAACCATAGTAATTTAAATATCATTTATAATATGGACATACATAATCATAGTACAAGAAATGCAAATAAACTACATTTTTCACATTTATGTTCCACGAAATATGGTGTGTTTGGCATCAAAAACTCTATGATTAAATGTTATAACAATATTCCCAGTGCGTATAAAAATTATCGACTGTTCAAACATTTAAAAAGGAAATAAAAGAATATTTTAAAGCTGGTTTGTGATTTTTTATGTTTAGTGTATACTATTGTTATTAATATATGACTTGGTTATGTATGTAAAATTGTTATAAATTGTTAAAAAGATTGAAATTGACTGTATGACTTGTTACATTTATGAGACTGTAGGTGTTGGTAGTTGTGTAATTTATGTATCACTGTTGATGGTTTTGTTGTATATTTTAACATGTATAGCCTCTATATATGAGCTAAGCTCTTTAAGACATTTAAATAATAAATTTAAAAAATTAAAAATAAATTATCTTCCTTTTTTCAATTTTTCAAATAAACATTTTTTTGAAAACTAACTTTTTTTTTCCCCACAAAATTTTGGCACCCAATTTTACATTCCCTGCCCTGCTCCCTGTCTCTCTCCCCATCACTATTATTTTTTGTCTGAAATGTTTACACACGCAAAACTTTTGCAGGTTTGATCACAATCACATGATGAATGATATAGGAATGCCTACGCTATAGAAATTCAATTTTGTGTGTGTTTTATATATATATATATATATATATATATATATATATATATATATATATATATATATATATATATATATATAGACACACGCACAGATACATACGTGTGTGTAAATGTGGTATTTTTAAAATCATATACGATGAATTAATTAATTAAGTAGAATTGTACACTGTCAGAAGAATACTATGGATCTAGGTGACTTCCAAACTTGCAGAAGAGTAACTTAATTATGAAGAACATGAACATAGTGTTTGAAATAAAACATTCCCGTTGCAGTAGTCTGCGCTGAAAAATACTTTCAAAACTATTTTCTCTTTTTATTTAATTTCTTACTGGAACATTGCAAGATTTTCCTTGCAATCTTATGTAAATGAGAATAAAAAGTTGGAATGTACAGTATGTACATCATGTTACTGCAAGTAATGAACACTAATGTTTAAAAAATTACACTAGAGTAGTGTTTTATATGCAATATGACTGAGATTAGCCTCTAAGCTATATCATTTAAATAAAACGTGATTTCTTTTAATATACTTATCAGACCATTCATCCAAGAAGCTACTAGTGTACCAAGTATACACACTGCATTTCAAAACATTTTGGTGCAAACCAGTTGGAAATATTTTTTGAACCTCTGGTTTGTGTTTTAAGAGTCCAAACACCTTAGTTAAATTGGGATAATCTACATTATAACACAGGGTCAAAATAACAAAACTAAAAAAAAATTAGGTCTACAATAAGACCAAATAATTAATGTCTGACTAAATCAGTAAAAAATAATAATAAATAATCACAGCCAAGTTTCTCAAAAAGATATGCATCCACTCTTAAGAGAGGAGTCCTCGCATAGTACATGGACGGTGTTTTAGTTCGTCATTCATATTCATATTCTCATTTTTGTCAAACATCTGCAGTAACAATTCATGTTTGTAAACAGAGACATGCCAACTATTCTGAGTGTGATGACGGCAAGGAAGGAGGGAGAGAGGTTTGATGATTGAAAGATAACTCTTGCAATTTGACACTTCAGATGTGATCTATATTTTTCACTACAAATAAACCAAATCATTCCAAAATGAAATTTTAGAAAAATGGTTGAAAGAAAAAAAAAAGGGGGGGGGACAGACAATTTACCATAGGTTTGCTTAGGAGGGGGGGAGGCTAATCCTGTCGGCATAAGCCTGTTTTCAGATGTATGGAAATTTAATCATTCTACTACATACGCTCAACATGTACACGTTGCAGAACTTCCATTTACCAGTGTCTTGTAGAAAATCCTGAAATAACATTAGTTACGTCAGTAATTACAATGTTTACACTTTCAATTCAATATCTTATTGTCAGTAAGGAGATAGTTTCTGAAATGCTGCACTTAAGCAGAAACATATTTTAATACGCATAAACATGTTGGAATGAGTACTTCGATGCATTTAAAATTATCAGTTACTGACCCGACGCACAAAAAAAAAAATAAACTTCAACAGTACCTGTGAAAACTTCTTGCTCTCTACATTAGCATTTGCACACAGTAACTACAGTATAGTTATGTATTCTCGGAAGAAAGAAAAAGAGGTAGTAAATAGGTAAAAGTAAAATTGACAAATATTTATTTGTTCAATAACACAAAAATTGTACAGTACCTACTTTGACAAACTTGACGTTTTTTTTTCAGATATTACCTTCAGTTCAAATTCATGTTTGTATATTTTCGTATTGGATAGCCTTAATACCACCACCACACATCTCTGATGGAAAACTTTACTACATATTAAAAGATGTGTACAGCCAACATTAATAATAAATTTTATAGTTTTTAACTAAAAAATTCTCTTGTATTGTACATATTTCTTCTGAAAATGTCTATAAAAAGTGTGTCTTAATTGGTGTCTCTGCAACACCACGGTCACGTGATCCTAGGGTTTCAATTTTTTACCAATTACAAGTTGATGCAGTTTGAGATGTTAAATTTATAATGGAAACATACTCTTTCACCTAGATTTATGATCATACATACCAGTACGCCAACAAAAATATAACATTAACTACAGTGAAACCTCTTTGTAACACTCCTGGGGTAATATAACTTCTTGCAGTTTGTATTACAAATTGCTTGCAAAGATATTTAATATCATAATTTTTTCAGGTTTTTCTTATCGCCAACACACATCACCAGAATGACTTCTATAGTAGTAGAAATAATTATTGAGCATTAAATTAAACATCAATTTCTCATATACTTCCAAGACCAAGAAGGAAAATTACTTTATATTAACCACAACTTTGTTTTTTCGAGGCTTTACTATAGTGTCTGCTAACTAGTCATTTATTACACCAATAGGAAGAGCAGAAATGTTAAACCATCAGCAATAGTGGATTAGGTTGTTAAAATACAGCACTAATTATTCCAGCTCCACGTTTTCAACGACATAATAGTTTTCCTGTAACTCTGTGGGCAAATTTAAATTGCGGCACTACGTCATTTTCAAACAATAAATATATCTCATACTCTTCACAGTTACCTTCAAAACATTAGTCCTACGGTGGATTCTGTTTGCATCTTTTCTTTTGCAGACCAAACATTTCATTACATGCAGACATTCAAATCATGTGACCTTTTTAAAATATGCTAAGAATAAAACTGAATGGGAAAACAGAAGAATATTTTCTATTTATATATAATTTCCACCGAACTATGTTCATTGCACACACGAGAACTGTATTTAAAAGATTCAAATGATACGAAGTAAACAATAACATTTGGTTGGCAATTTGCTCCATATTAGAAAGATACCGTACATTGACATGTTGTCATGCACTTTTCTATAACAATTTCTTTAACAGGGTACACTATGAAGTAGGTTTACAATACTAAAAAAATTGAAGTGAAACAATAAATTGTTTGGCATTTATATTAAATAATTATGCAGTAACAAATAAGTAACAGTAAACCATCCATGCATACCACCTTCTTTACTATATAATGTATTTTAAAATGTACAACTGGCACATTATTGACAATGAACTCCCATAATTCTATTTACATTTTGCTGGCAACTAATTGTTTTAATTAATAACCAGTCTTTAGTTACATTGTACTTAGAAAAAATATTTACTACCAGAGATAGACCAAGAACATTGAAACAGAGCCATTTTCAATTCCAGCAGCTCCAAAATATTTGCATTTAAGCCAGGAGCTACTCAAACTTACTGGACCTACAAATGTAATGATATCGCTGTGGGCAACCTGAAAGTTTTTTTTTGTAAGTATGTGTAAGCCTTCATGAACAATAGTAAACAGCAGATGCAAAAAGTTCTGTAATAGTATAACGCCTACTACTGCCGTTCTTCATACTGTTGAGCAGTACGAAAATAAACTATTTTCACTTAAGCATTCTTAGGAATTGTTTGTGCTAGACGAAAAATTTGTTCACTGTTAGGTATATTTGTCTTATCTAAGCGTGTGTATAAGTCTTTGTTGTCTGCAGACCATTTTCTGACCACTACAAAACTTCTGCTGCAAAAATCTAATTAAGTCTTCAACATTGGTCTATGTCTGCCTCAGTTTTTGGATACTTGCATCATCAGGAAGCAGTTCTGGAACAAAACAAACCTAACTGATAAACATACAAATTTAGTGTCTTAATATGAGAGCAAAATTAATTTGGTTTAAAATGGGGAAAAATTCAGCAAATTACAATGATTTCTTCGGTCATAGACCTAATTCACAATATTTTAAGAAATTTTGATAGTCGCATCAGGAATCTTTACGTTTAAATAACGTATAGTTTATATACAGATAAAATAAATTATGTCTATTCTCCCTCTCATTCCATTATATTTGTGTGTGTGATAGTGAGTATGTGAGTATAATACACATATATATTATGTACATATAATTTACAAGTAGGTACCCTTAACCTTGTACATCACACTGGTAAAACATTTTTTTACAAATTTTGTAGTCTTACAACAATTCCATACAACATAATGTATAACTAGTAACACCAATAATGAAATTAAATGACATTCAAGGTTTTGCATCTTACATAGTCAATATGGTAGTATTTCCTAGCAGGATAGCTATCTAGCAGCATCAAATTGCATTCATAAGCGATTTCTGAGTTCTGAATAAGCTAAGAATGTGTACTGATTGGCATTCTCAATACTTTAAGACTAATAAAACCCAACCAGTATTGTTTGTTTCACAAAAGGCAAAGAAAATTATATGCTTACCAGAAGAAAATGTTCGTGTAGACATCAATGAGAACATCAGTAGCTATACATAGAATGTGACTGAACTGATCCTGAGGAAATATGTCATCGACTTACAGCTAAACTTGTAAACAAGCTAGCTTGCACGTCCCATTCAATTGAAATACAAGCCTGCCACAGGCTTACAGTAAGTCTTGGGAGCTGGCTTTCTATGCTAGTCAAATATTACGTGTAAAAGATAGTTCAAATGATAAATTACAAACAAAATTGGGTGTTTATTACTATTAGATCATAACGTTTAATTTTACGTATATGACGTCACTCTTTGTTACTTTCCGATAGCAGTTTCACAATTCCATCATTCTTAAAATTCACTCTGTAGGCCTATAGTATACCAATTTTTTTTGTGTCACAAAGCAGCAAAAAGCAGATGGATTTAATATTACTATTCAATACCATTGTACTGGGATCGAATAGTAAAATTAAACCCATCTGCTCTTTATTATATTATAACAGATACAAATTATACATTATCACAATGACTTCGCCAAAATATTCACCTACCTACCAAATTTTACCATATTTTTATCGCAAAATAATAAAGAGAAGATGGGTTTTATTTTACTATTCAATCCAAGTCAACGGTATCGAATATAAATATTAATTCCTTCCACTTTTTGTTACTTTGTGATACAAAAAAAACTGTAAAATACACAAAGTGAATTTTAAGGATGATGGAATTGTGGAAATGCATCATGTGAAACTGGTATTGGAAAGTATCAAAGAGTGGATGGGTTTTATTTTACTATTCGATCCTAGTACCTACAATGGTACCTTAAAGAGGAAATCATTTTTGTGGGTTGGAAGAAAATGGTAATTTTTGGTAGTTTGACGTCACCGGAGCCCTGCTAGTTTGGTCATTACTAGTTTATTTTTGTGTGTAAAATTTAAAAAATCCCACAAAATTTAATTTTGTGTCATGAGAATGCTGCTGAGGATCACTGCGATGCAAATTACCCACTGTTGTGTTTCATTATGAATTATAGTTAGTCCTAATTTGACATTCTCCTAGGTTGTTCAAAACCCTTGTCTCAAATAGTACGTAGTTCATAGACTGGGCAGCATGTGAATTCAGTGCATACACTCCTTACTCATATGCTCTTCAAAACACAAAAATTTTAATACGATCAGTTAGAACAAAAAACTTTGTATCATTTCAAATGCTACCTTCGTTTTCATGATCGCATTTAAAGTGAATTTGCAGACAGCTATAAAGAATAATGCATTTTGTTGATGTAAATAAATCAATAATAGTTTTATTGCAATTGCACAAACACCCAGTGGCAAGCTATTACCTCTTCCCTCCCATACCTAACCCATCATAAATTTTCGAACCTCTCCCTTCCCCTACCAAACTTACTAGAAAGCAAAGTCCACTACTTCACTGGGTAACTATAAGAAGAAGCTACTTGGCCAAACTATTGATTTCAGAGGTGAAAAATTGTTCTATAGTGATTACAGTTAACCTACATATGTCAGATTAACTTTAAGGAACCTAGCTTTTTTTTTTTGCGTTGGACTACTACTAACCAGCATAGAAATATTTTTCCTTAGCAAACTATACCTCTGCAATCAATATTTTGGCCACTATACGATGAGCAGCTACTCTTCACATTTACCCCTCAACAATTTCCTAAGCGTGGTCTGTGGGTAAATAATAAGAATTGCCACACATCGTATACGTTACTGGCCAAAATACTTATTTCAGAATTATGGTAAAAAAAGTTTATTATTGGAAAACGTTTCTCTAGAGGTTAGAAGCAGTCCTATGTAGAGAAAAATTTTCTTTAGGTTAGTTTACAGTAGGCGAGGTAACCTCACCTAATGTTAGATCAGGTTATGTCACCAAATGTAACCTAAACTGACCCTTACGAAAAGTTTTCTTTAGGTAGGACTAATTTCAACAACTATAGAAACATTTTTCATTAATTAACTATACCCCTACCTCTGAAATCAACAGTTTGGCCAAAATAAGATGAGTGCCTATTCTTAATATTTACCAACTGGCACAATGTACCCATTTAGTCAATTCTCGTAAGGTCATGTTCAATTGCACACCAGCATTACAGAAACTGCATATTATAGTATGTACTTACCCTTGTAAAGGCAAATTGCGATTGCGAAAATCTTCGTTTCTGAACAGTCGCAACAAATTATAAACCACCACGTCCACTTTTCGTACAACCAGTCCAAGGGCGATACAGGAGATCCAGTCAGTTCTTTTCGACTTCAGCATTCATTGTTTGCATCTACAGAAAAATAAAACAGTATATTGTAACAAATTAACATGAATTTGCTATTAAACAATTCTAAAAACGTAAAACAAATAAGAAAAACAATACTTCGTACAGATGTGTTACTTACTGATTTGGGTCCTCAGAAAATCTTAAACAGGATTATGAGCAGTCTGCGCCATCGTAATTATTGTAGCAGTACACTGCAGAAATCTCTCCTGCGATAACAAATGACCACTCATTAAAAAAAATGTAAATAAAACGCAACTGAAATACAACAAAATGTCATTTACAACACGCTTTATCATTGTGCTTACAATACACGCCGCTAGATGCGCTCGTGTAAGGGTGTCTACCTTTTTTTTTGCTACTTTCCCATATTGTCCTTCTACAATATTTGGTTACACTACCTTGCAACACAGTCCAGGTGTCTGCGTATGTTTCAGGCGTTACAATAAATGTAATCAATAGTTACAATTTTCTCAAAATAGACAACTCTAGCGATTTCCAATAAGACGGCCATTTTTGTTACTTATTCTCGCTTGTTTAATTTTCTGTAGCAAAACACGGATTGCGTTGAAGTGTTTTGAAACTAGAATCAGAAATAATGGGGTCGCGTCTCGTTTTAACAATGATGGGCCAGTGATATTTCCAATCATAATTACTTAGAATGAGGCATAGTTTCGCTATTTAATATCAAGTAGTTTTTGAAATGCCATTTAAAATGTAATTTGAAACAGGTTTATGAGAGCAAGCTATGTACATACATACCACTTTCACACATTCCGATCTGACTCAGAATTTAATAAAAGTGATAAACAAAATAATACAATATGGTGCCTAAACTGAAACTTAAGCATTTTTCCTTTCTCCCCATTTTCTTTTACAACATTTTTAAACTCTGAATTTTTGCAGTCAACCCCCATAATCGCCACCATCCATTGTATTTACAATTATTAATTGTGACTAAAATACTGTAGAACACTTTTTTGTAAATTGCAACTTTAAAAATTTGACGTACAGAAAAAATTGATTCGTAAAGTATTAACTGGCTTTTGTAAAGTACAAATTATTTGGGTATTGACATTTGTATGTCAATAAAAAACACGTACAGTACATGGCCTGGCTACGCTATTTATAACATAAACTACCTATAAATGTAAAATTTTTCACAAATGTGGAAAATTCAAGTGATAAATACTATTTAGTTTCATAAGTTGCTTGTCGGTACGTTTCCGCCTGCGTTTTCATGTTTTGTAGAGTTTTTTTTTTTTTTTTTTTACTTCGCATACTTGTTTCGTTTGCGAGTTACCCATCCGCTTTGTTATGATTTCGTGTCATTGTAGAACGGGTCTTCAAAAATTATTGGTTTAACTATATTTTTTTAATGATTGGTTCAAGATTGAAACTTTCACGTCATGCAAAGATAACAATCGATTAGGCGAAACCTGTAGCCAAGCTCTCAGGACTTCTCGTAATCAGTACAACTAACTCCTGGCTTACTTTTGATATTCGAGCTTACTCATCACGTGACCTCGTTAATTTTCTTTCGTATCTATGGCGTTTGTTTAAGGCTATGCTACAATGTTACTACTGTTTTTGATAATATTTTTTTATGATTGAACGAGAGCAAACATCACAAATCTGTTGGCAGTATAATTTAATTTTTCTTTTAGTGATAGATAATTTCCTCAAGACAAGAAGACAGGAAATTATACGATACCGACTAATAAGCGAACTAACGAAAATTCGTTAGTACATAATTAGCTATAACCGTAGTGTTTACTACCCTGAAAAAAAACCTAACCAACTTGGCAAAAACCGTTTTAAACAAAACTGGCAAATAGGTTTTTGATATATACTCTTGTTTAGTCTTTAATTTATTTTTACGAAAACAAGTCAAGTCGGGTAGGATGGCATAAATAATAGCATTTCAAAACCCTTTGCATTTTACTTTCCCGTCCCTTACATGTATCTCAGAAGCATTAAAACCTCTAAAACAATCAAAATGTAATTTGTGAAATCAGTTATAGCTGTAATTTTTTTATAACGACTTTAGATATGTAATAAGCAACGCGTCATACCTTATCATTTATGTGGAGAAATAATTCGTTCTATAAATTATCGGCTACGGGCAATCAATTTTGTTAATATTATTTATACATTTATCTTTTTTTTTTTATTTGACGAGACTTCAAAACGCTTGAACACAGCCATTTTTACTATTTAAATTAACATAGTAATAAGAATGTTAACAAAATTTAAAAAAATAGACATTCACTCTTTTTTTTCTTAATGAAAGCCAATTTTTTTTTATTCTGCCAACACCTTTTCGACAACATTTTGATTTCGCGCTGTCCTCTAAAAAAGTTCGAAATTATACCCTCTATCTCCCTCTCTAAAGCAATGGTGCATGTAATACAGGAAGTTAAGTTGTTATGGGCGCGGTCTACCGCAATTTTCATCACCATTTTTTTATTTTTATTTGTACCAGATATTTTTTTTTTATTTTAGACACAAAATGTGACTAAATTTTGTTCTTATGAAATTTTTTTATCTCTCAAAGTTTTCGCGTAATGACTTATTAAAGTCATATTTTGCATGTTTCCGTTTTAACGACTACACTAAAACCAACTGACATACCAAACTTAAAAAAATCACAGTGGATAAGAACATTGCAGGCTACAATGACATGCTCATAAAATTAAAGAATAAAAATTATTTGTATTTTAAAAATGCTGAAACTAAAAATAAAATTTAAGATATTAAATATATCTCCGGAGATAACAGCCAGGCATACTTCTTCGTCGGTCTGACTGAGTTCCACGACTCCAGGGACTTCCTCACTCTTGAAGGTGAGTACCATACCTCTATCATACACCAAGCTGGTCGCCAGTGTAGCGTTATACTGTTCAATGTTTAGTGTTTTTTTGTTTATATTAGTAGCACTCAGGATTAACGAGTTGCAATGCATATTATTTTAATGCCTAATATTAGTTTGCCAGTAATAATTTAATGTTTAATAATTTAACGTAATATTGTAATAGTTTTAAAGTGTGTAATTTTTCATGGTTTTAATTAATTTTTTTTAAGAGTATGTTTTTATTTTTTTTGAAGCCAGCCAG
>PNEQ01093999.1:0-19582 GCA_003012365.1 Medauroidea extradentata | reverse complement strand
GGATACACGGAACAATACGGACAGCATTCTAAAACCAGTTCCGGTTGCAAGGTAAGTCAATGCTATCTCCAATTTAATTCTTGCAGGAATTGCTTCACGCATTACTGTGTCAGAACATTGAATATATGGCGATACCATACACAACAGTTCTTCAAACTGTTCCGGTGTCAGTCGTATCACACTTTTAAACTCTACAGGAACTTCTTCGTATAATTCTCTTAACAACATTGCTGAAGCAACGCGCTGTGGTCTCCGCAGAATCCACGGCCTTGTCCACACTCGTTTCCCTTTATTAGCTTCTTCATCAACTATATCCTTAAGTTCGTCACACAACACTTTAGACACAGACCTTATTACTTTTCTCACCGCATATGTCCGTTCTTCATACATGGCTGTCAACAAGACTGTACACACACTGGCCTTCTAGGTGCAAGTACTCGACACATGTATACGGCCCTTGCGAGCTACTATACAAGTCGAGTTCCTGGCTTCTAGTGCCCAACTGGACTGGTCGAGCTACTGGCCCACTGGCAGACGAGCTACTGGCCCACTGGCAGACGAGCTACTGGCAACGTGTAAACGGGGCATAAGGCTTACTTCTTTAAAACAGTTCCATATTAATTGAATAATTTTTTTTTTTGTTACTTGTAAGGGGTTGTTCAGTTTGTATATATGTAATTCCTTTCTTTTTCATGTTTTTTTTTTCACTGTATATGTATATATTTTGCATCTGTACTTATGTAAGTATAATCATTTTATGTTCTTTTTATTCGTTATTTGTATAATATGTTATTGTATTTATGCATTACTGCTGACAAATCCTGGACAGTTGCATTGTCATTTATATTATGCTAATAAATAAATGAACTAATAATTACAAACCTCACTGCAAGAATCATTCTAATATTACAGAGTAGTTTAAATGAACATCCATTATATTTCGGATTGAGCCGAGGTATAATCACTGGTGCCGCTAGGCAGACTATCACTAACGTCTCACCGTCGGTCAACACGACTCCTGCGACGTGCATACAACGTCTGGACATCGGACCAACACAAATGTAAGAAAATAAACTTATACCAATGCATAACAGCAATATGTTAATAACGTTAAACTCCCACCACACGTGGTAAATGCAGCGTTGCTGCTATGGGCTAATACGAGCATGTGACGTACTTCAAATATGCAGGCTTGTGACGTCACATGGCAATGTTGCATGCATGTGTACAATAGTGTGCTACGTAACATTACTTTAAAAGTTACCTTCTGTAAATATGCGTGTGCATGCAAACAACTTGCTACTTGACACCACTAGGAATGTTACCACTGAATTGCTGGATGCATTTTTAGGCCATGTAATATAAAATGTTTGACCTACATATATGTATGTATTATTGTACGGTGTATTAAAATAGATTGTTGTATTTACGAGGTTCCAAAGTTCACATTAATATAAATTATTGTATTATTATCGTGGAATAAAATTATAAATAATTTGCAAACTTTGATGCTCACTAATAATATTATTTTTAAATTTAAAAAAATGTCATATCAAGTTTACTGGTCATCAAGTCATGGTAGTGATACCAATGTTTGTGTTTTATATACACAATAAAAATGTTTACTTCTACTTTCCATGTGACAATTTTGGTGAGATTTAGATCAACAGCAGGTGAATAAGTAAGGAAGATTGCCTACAACTAAAACACACACAAAAAAAAATAAAGGTTTACTGTTCCTTTTGACGTATTTTCAATGGTCATCGGTTACAAATGAAGCACATTAAAACAATCGTTTACTGCTGCCTTTTAAGTGAACATTAGTAATAGTTTTTATATCAGCAGTGGAAAAACAAGCACGCGAAAAGTCTATTGCTACATCCCACGTAAGAATTTCCAATGTTCTTTATATCAGCAGCAGGAGATTATGTAAAGAGGATTGCCTACCAACGGAAAATATATATTTACTGCTACTTTCCATGTGTATTTTGCTGCAGGCGTTATTTTCACCAACTGTTCTCAAATTTACAACAAATATTCTACAGGGTGGTAGCACTGTGGTGAAAACTCTAGTGGGGGTTGAGTTTCGAGTACGAGTTGAAGAGATCGAAGTGTCAGTCAGCGGTAATTTTTTTTTGCCGTCTGCCAGTCGCGGAGGACAGCGGGGTGGCAGGCCTGCGCTCTACAAGACCTTTGATGTGTGATCACGTGGGAACCACCAACTCCGCACTGCACGCGTCTGGTTGTGACGTAGCAGCCTTTTATTTAGCCTGGTGCAACATGAAAGCTACACAGTTGTGTCATATACATCCATATTGTAGTCGCAGAGAACAAGGCTACACACGTACCACACTGCTCCGTTACACGTGTTTTTAACCCTACAAAGCTGCACTATTTCTATCTTCCTCTATATTTCTCTCTTTCTGTCTCTCTTTCTCATTACTTGTCTCTCTCCTTCTATCCCTCTCGTAATGCGCGGTACATCAGCACACGTTATGACACATGTATCTCTGATAACGTCGTCACACCATACTACTCATTAGATTCCAATCATATCCAATATAAATTCCAATACCGACGAAAAAACATTTTAAATTGTTTACGAGACTTTCCATGAAATGTTATTACTATCAAAAGGACGACAATAATGTTTAATTTATAAGAATACTAAATTTTCCGTCTCGCACATACAAAGATATTTTTAATTTACTTCATGTATTAATAATTTTAACTGGATGAGCTACTTCAAAGAGAATTCCGAAGAATTTTAGTGTAATAAAATGCGTATTCTGGGTATGAGAACGTATATTATTACTTATTTATATTTCTTGTGATTCTGCCTTTACACATCGTTGCACATTCGGCGAGTTGCTCGGCGATTGTTTAGAGGTACCATGAAACATCAACTTACGCGCACTGTTAAGTTTGATAACGGTTTTGTTATTTTTAAACGATTCTTTTAACGGCGGAAAGTTACAAAACGAAGAAGTATTTAGAACATATGCCATTTCAGCAAATGTTGTGTCTCAGAAAACCAGATAATACACACAGACAAACAGACAAGTAACAACCAAAATGATATTTTTGAAACTGGCAAACATAGGAAAACATATGCGTTACTGCAAGAAATTCAGTCAGTGAGTTACAAATAACTAAACAAGGAATTATATCAACATAAACGATCACCTACGCACAGAAAATCCACTAAGCAAAATCAAATACCTCGGGTAATTTCACAAATGGAATTCCGTCAGTAAGTTACGAAATAACGAAACAACAGCTAAAAATAGTTACAACAATTAAAAAAACAATAACAATAAGAACGCCAAAATAGCTGGCTGTAGACGACAAACAAGAAACATAGACATCTTGACGAAAACGAATACGACTCAATAACTTTGGTCAGTAAAACAATAAGAAAAAAACGCGCCCAGTGGTCTGCACGAAGACGCAGAAGACGCCAAAACAGGTTAATGTATGGATACAATTCGCATCTACCTAGTATCAACAACAGAACACGTATCATGCATAATGAAAAGAGGTGTTTCAGTGTTGCCATGACCTTAAAATGGATGACATTATTACATTTAAATATTCAGCATACTATACAAAACATTTGTTATTACATGCGTTATTGTATACTAAATCCAGTGTTCCATTCCGTTGTTATTTTATTGTAACATTAATTTATCGTTAGTATGTTGTCCGCTGGAAAAGGATAACTTCGGCAATTTCCATACGCCAGAGGGCCTAGTTCGCTGGCTGCCCGCTAGATTTCAGCCTGTTAATATGCAGTGACGGTGGCGATCACAGCGGTGAGTCTAAGAACTCCTTGAAAATTACATGGACAAATTATCATTCATTGGCTGCTTACATACCAAAACATACTCAGTGGCAAGACTTTCCCGATAATTAGTGTACGGAATAACAACGCTGCATTGTATGGGTTGTAACTTTGCTTTCTGAGCTTGGATAAATAACTGCATAAAAGCAGTGGAGATGTCTTGTTTGCATAATCGTGGCACTGAGTGAAGGGCTTGTAGTTGTTGTGTCGCCAAATAGTGGAAACAGACAGGGATTTCACTATTTGCCCTGATCTTAAAAAAAAAAAAAAAAAAAACTATGGGACTGTTACAACTCAAGTGTTCGGGCCAGTTTGTGAGGCACTCAAGAGAGTACAGTTAAACATTTTAGAAAAATTCAGTTAAGAAATTTCGCTATCGGCTACATGGATTAGGCTATAGGAGAAATAGTTAATTGTCTCATCAATCTTTATTCACTGGTTGGGGTTTTGCGTGATGTACGTACTATTCGATAAGTAGAGGCTTGTTATTAAACTGTCCAGAAACTAGCGACTATAGGTTGCAGCGGGAAATACCTATTCGTTTATATGAGGAAAAAATTCCATAAGTTTTATATACAGTAGATTGAAGAAATTTCATGTTCGAGATAGTTTTCCGAATTGAAGTACGATAACTCTTGCGACGCTTATCGTAGTTTCATTCGGACACTTCACGAACTTATGTAGAAGGTTTCATTACATTATTAGAGGAACATTTGATAACGTATTATTGTTCAATAATTTTTCATCAAATTTCACCATGCCAAGTAATGTGCATACGCGGACATAAAATAAAGACACACGTTATTAGGTAGAGAATATAACATCACGTCAAAGTTGTCGCTCCCAGAGGGTTTTTGGAATTGTATATGTGTCAAATGCCTCTTATAAACATATAATAATGAAATCTGACCCAACGACACAACCTAACCCTAATTAAACTAAGACAATACGAACCATTCTAACCTAACCTAATGTAACGAAAACTAACTTAATCCATACCGTACTAACCAACCTGACATAACCTATCACAATCTAACCGAACACAAGCTACTCTAACACAGCACAATTTAATGCAACCTTATATAAACCAACGTAACCCAACCGAATCTAATCCAACCAAGATATCCCAGTCCAACATAACACAACCTAACCCAACTTTATGTAACTTACCCCAAACCCACCTTAAAACCTAAACTAACTCAACTTAATCTAACTCAATGTAACCTAACCCAACCTGACTTGCAATAACTTGAACTAAGATGCACTAAGAATCACAACTTTTACTAAGTTGAACTAAGTTGCATTATGTTGTACTAAGTCGAATTAATTTAAACTGATATGGACTGAATTAGACCTGAGAGTTTCTGTGTTGCTGTGGGCTGCCCTTGGGCTGCAATGACGTGCCCTAAATTATAAATACTGGCCATGCCTTGCCACGACTTGTCATATCTTGCCATGACTTTCAATATTTTGACATGACTTGCAAAGAATTGCTACGACTTGCCACGACTTTTTGCGACTTGCCACGACTCGCCTCGACTTGCTACTATTTGCCACGGCTGACCACACTTGTCACGACCAAAAATAAGTTGGAATAACTAGCGTTGACTATCCATAACTAGCGATGGATTGCAATGACTTGAAAAGACGCGCCATGACTTTGTATGAATAGCCTTGACAGCTTATGATTTGTCACGAATTGTTTGACTTGCGCAACCTGTTTAACTTGACATGACTCGAACGACTTGCAATGCCTTGTTTGACTGTTCATGATTTGAGTAACTTATCATTACTTGCCTGACTTGTCATGCATTTTTTGACTTGTCATGACTTTTATCACATGTCGTGACTTGTTATACTTGCAAGAGCCATTTGTGATGCTAGGATTTGACATTACATTTTATGTTTGTCATTGCTTTTTATTTTGCCACTACTTTTTATGACGTGCTCTTACATATTAACACGTGCCATGATTTGTTTTGAAATTACACGATTTTCATGACTTATTACGACTTGCCATGACTTGCAATGATTTGCTATGATTTGCCATATGACTTACCATGACTTATATTGACTTGCCATGACTCGCTATGAATTGCTACATATCGCCTTGATATGCCATGATTAGCCACGACTTGCCACCAATTTTTACGACTTGCAACGAATTTTTACGAATTGACATGACTTGTTTGACTTTCAATGAGATGTTATGACTCTTTATAATCTGTTGTGACTTGTTATGACTTATAAGGACTTGCCGTGACATGTTTTAACTTGACATAATTTATTTTGTCTTGCTATGCTTTGTTATGATTGAACAAGCTTTCACTAAATTTGCACCATTCTTGCTTGCACAGACCTATAAATAACTAGTAAACGTATTCTAAACTTACATAAACTTACACAAAATTAACTTACACTAACAAGCCTAAATGTCACCTACTCTAACGTAATGTAAGTAACATACGTTAACTTACCCCATCTTAGCCTATTGCAACCTAACCAATGAAATGTAAACTTATGTAACCCTAACCAAAACATAACCTATCCGTTCAATTCCCGGCGGAGTTAGTCCCCGGATTTTCGCACGTGGGAATCGAGCCGAACGATGCCGCTGGTCGGAGGGTCTTTCGGGGATCCCCAGTTCCCCGCCCTTTCATTCCTGCGCTCCGTCTATACTGACCTCACGTCACCCCTCATCAGCGCTGAAGACCTCAATGTTAAGCGCTGACCAAAAAATCTCTCTCTCTCTCTCTCTAACCTACCCAAACCTAACAAACACCAACTAATTACAATTTACATAACCTATTCTAACCTAACCCCATATTAAACACCTCCAACATTATGTAAATCAACTTATCAGACTCAACTAAAATTACGTCAACCTAACTACCTAAACCTGACTTATGAAAACTTAACATAATAAAACCTAACGTAACACAACTTGATCTAACCCAACCTAACCACCTAATTTACACGTTGCACTTAGTTGCACCAATCTGCACTTAGCTGCAACAAGCTGCACTTAGTTGCACCAAGCTGCACTTAGTTGCACCAAGCTACACTAAGTTGCACTTAGTTACAGTAAACTTCACTTACTTGCACTTAGTGTATTGAGTTGTTTGTGTTGCACATAGTTGCCCTGGGTTTACATGAAATGCTGTTAATTATTGTTCGGAGTTGCCGTGAGTTGACCTGAAATACCTTCAGTTAAACTGTGTAACTTTGAGTTAACCTATATCGCCCTGCGTTTACCTAGAGTTTCATAGACTTGCCATGATTTGCCACAACTTGCCATTATTTCCAACTAAATGCTACGACTTTCCACGACTTACGAATTGTCATGAATTTCTATAGTTTGTAATTTTCTAAGGCTTGTGACATTTCAGTACTTGTCATGACTTAAAATGATTTGTTTCTGCCATGCATTGTCTTTTTATGACTTTCTATGACTTTCTGACTTTCTATGTTTTTGACTAGACTAGCTATAAATAGACATGATCTGCAATGACTTGTAAACAGAACCAGACATAACCTAACCTAACCCACCGTAAACTTGCACAACGTATCGTAACATAACCAAGACTATCCCAGAACCAAACTAACGCATCCAAAATTTATCAAACCTAAACTAATACATTCTAATTTAACACAAACTAACCGAAATTTACCTAACCTAACCAAACCTAACATAACCAATACTAATGTATTCGAACGTAACCTAACCTACCCTAATCTACCATAGCGCGACTTATCATAACCCAACTTATTCTAACCCACTCAAACTAAGACATCATAACATAATCCAACTTAACCTTACCTTTCCAAACGTGATCTAACACAACCTTACCTTACCAAACGTGATCTAACACAACCTTACCTAACTGAATCTAACCTAAACCAACCTACCAAAGCCAAAAATAACACAGCCTTAATTATCCCAACTGATCCTTACCGAACCCAAACCAACCTAACCTAACCAAACCCAACCTAACCCAACCCAAACAAACTCAAACCCAACCTTACGTAACCCAGCCTTGCCAAACTCAGCGTTACCTAACTCAAACTTACCTAACTCAATCTTACCTAACCTAATACACCGTTGCATAATGCAACTTGACACAAACCCAACCTTATCTAAACCAACCTAACCCCAAAATAAATAACTATTTTCACTAAGATGCACACAGTTGTATGAGTTGCACTAAGCTGCACTAACATGCACTAAATTGCACAAAGTTGCACTAACTTGCATTAATTTGATATAAATTGCAATAAGTTGTTCTGAGCTTTATAGTGGCCAAGAGTTGCCCCGAGTTGAACTGAAAAGCCCTTATTTGAACAGAAATGCTCCGAGTTGCCCTAAGTCACCTTGCTTTAATCAGAGTTACCTTGAAGTACCCTGGGTTACCTGGAGTTGTAATGAATGGCTGTAAATTACAATGACTTGCTATGACTTGCGTCAACTTGACATGACTTCCAATGAATTAATTACTACGACTAGCCATTTTTTATGGTTTGTTATGACTTTTCATATCAGGTTATGACTTGTTTTGTCTTGATAGTTCCCATGACTAGCCATGACGCATTTAATTTTTATAACTGAACTAGCAGTCCCCCGCGGCTTTGCTCGCGAATATTATTCGTAACTGATAATATTTACTTTAATTGGAAAACCTCTTTGTACACATTATTGGTACTTCAGTCAAGTGTTAGAATGTCCAAGCGGCTAGTTGAACTAATTCTGCAGCAGGATAAGTAGCTATAGCAGTCCACGCGAAAAGCAGCCTTAAGTTTGTCTCTGCCACTAACAGCGACTTCGCCTAGGTCTTATTTATAGCACTGCCAATTTGAGGTTGTGGGGTAATTACAGACACCTAAGGGGGATTGATCCCCGTCAGATCGGTTTTACGGCTTTTCTTATAAATCAGGGAATAGACACATTGTTTTACTTTTTTCGCGCTGACAAGGCAAAGTTTATTGTTTCATTCACTTTTTGGAATCCATATGGCATTATTTTTGTTAATGTTGTGGCCTCTGTAGTCGCTCCCGTAAATAAAGCAATTTTTCCTTTTCAGCTGTTTCCCGTTGCAAAATAATGAATATATTATGGTTCCAGCAATTACAGAAAATCGATTAAGTTTGTATCTATGCCTTGTCGTGACAAAAATTTTGATACATCGACTGGGACAGAAGTTATCGAGAAGAAAAAGTTAAATCCAAGGTTGTAGGGATCAATATCCCCTAAGGTAAGAGGTTAATGGAAGGAAAAACATATGTTTACCCTGTGCACAACCGTTGGTGACGGTGTCCTCAATTACATATTTTCAAAATATTTACTTTAACTTTATTGCCATTACAAAGTTTCAGTGGGTAAAGGTTTCGCGGAAACGTATTCGGTGCCCCAAACTTGAGATTAGTGAGATGATATATCGTCGGATTACTGCCAAAAGTGACTAAGTCAAAATGAGATAAAATTATAAAAATGCTAGGAATATGTATATGTTGTTCACGAACAATTGCCCAAGTTTAAAGTCTATTCGTCGTTTCGTACTGCTGTGTCACAGTATAGTAACATACCACATTTTTGTTAATATCTACAATTTAATACTGTTTTTAAACGAAATAGCATTTATTACTTAATCACTTTTGGCAGTGTACTGACGATATGTCAGCTGATATTGTAGAGGAATCTAAGTGGAAAGCGAACTGCAACTTTGCCCCTTTTCAAGTCTACATCTAAATTTCACTAATTCGATCTGCCTTGTAGTACGTGTGTCAGAATTGAACGTTCGCACGCAGCTTTTAACGGAATTCGAGCCCAGAACCTCCCGGAATTTAGACCTGAGTAACAAACAACTGCGTCACGTAACGTCGAAATAATTCATGAAAATAAAATTGTATTAAAAAAATAAAATATCTGTGTCCTGGGCTCATAGAGGTTGTACAACACCACGTCTCAATAGGTTACTGTAGAGTGAAACTCCTGTATAGGTTGTTTCTCGCTGCTCGTTCCTGCTTTTAGGATAGTCTGCCTTCAATATTGACCAACTTAGTTTTATTCCTAATAATCACTTTTCTTATAAAGAAAAAATATTACATACATATTTTTTAAAATATTTACGTAAGCATCACTTTGACGTGAACAACGCCTCAATATCGCTACTGGTTAGATAGATATCGTGGGTTGATGGAAAACAAATTTTGTGCTTTTTCACCCTTTTGGGGGTCGAATTTCGAAATATTTTTAATTCACATCTTAGGCATTTGTATAAGTATCCAACTTAAGTGTAAATCACATCGCTAGCCCGTTCAGTCGAATCAAAATCGATCATTCACTAAAAAACCCATATCACCCCTGCACAGTATTGAGAAATCGAATTTCAAAAAATCTGAAAATAGTTTTGCGATAATTTCTGTAATCATCATCCTGAAGCAAAAATTAATTGTATATCTCGACGGGTTCGATAGATATATAGGATTTATCTAAAACGTATTCGAGGTCTTTTCAGCACCTAAGAGAGTAAATTGCGAAAAACCCTTGAATCATGTTTTAGAATACTTTATTTGTGTCTTGTGGACGTGAAAAACACAACATTAGCCCGCTGGGTTCAATATATATCGACGATTAATTGAAAACGCTTTTCACCACTTTTCATCCCTTTTCACGTCTTTAGGTGGCGAATTTCGAAAATTCCTGAAATTTTTTTTAGGTATTTGAGTAAGCATCAATCCGAAACAAAAATCTCGTCACTATATAAAAAGCTATGGGATCGGATCTATATATATATCGACTGTGAGTCGAAATCGCATATTACCCCTTTTTTAACCAGTTTAGGGCCAAATTCGGAAAATATATTTTAAATGGTACTTGAGATATTTACAAAAGCACCAATTTAAAGCAAAGAGCACTTCGATATCTCGACTGATTCGATAGATATGGAAGGATAATCGAAAACACATTTCACGTATTTTCACCCCTTTAAATAAAGAAGTTCGAAATGTATTTAAGTCCTGTCATAGACATTTGTAAAAGTAACCAATTAAAGTTAAAATCACGACAATAGCCGATTGTGTTTCAAAGATATAGACGATTCAATAAAAACACATTTTGCCCCTTTTTACTGCCTGGGAATCGAATTTCAAAAAAACCTAAAACTACTTTATGGGTATTTACGTAAGTAATATTTTGAAGTGAATATCAACTCTCTATCCCGAAGGGTTCGATAGATATCGATAGTTTATTGGAAGCACATTAAAGGTCTTTTCACCCCCTTAAATATTTAACTTCGAAAAATCCTTAAATTGGCTAATATGCATTTTTACGAGTGTCCTATTAAAGTAAAAATCACGATTATAGGCCGTCGGGTTCGGGCTCTATCGACGTTTCTTCGGAAACACGTTTCACCAATTTTCACCTCCTTAGAGGTCGAATTTCGAAAAATTCCTTTATAGTGCTCGCCTACGACCTGAAGGAAACCCCCACAAAAAGTTTCACGATTCTAGGTCCAGTAGTTTGGGCTGCAGTTTGATATGTCAGTCAGTCAGTCAATCAGTCAGCTTTCACTTTTATGTATAGAGATAACATGACCTGAAAATTAACGTGTTATGTAGGAACACTGCCATTGTCAAATAGAACATTAGTTTGTTTTAACTTTTTTTAAGTTACAGTATGTGTACAAAAACGTTAAAAAAATTTCTTCATTGTTGGAGCACGATAATCCATTTTAGAGAACTGTTGTGCGTCACAATTATACATCTGCGATATTGAGAAGTTTGTACACTGGCAGATCTAAACAGTCAGAGTGAATGATTTTGTGAAATCTGGCTTCAATTTTAAAGTCAGTGGTGTTATATACATATATATTCTTAACAATACAAGTAAAAGCGGTTTTGTGGTGGCGACAAAATCTTTTGTCGATATAGACCTCAAAGAAACATTTGTAGTGGTTACCTTTTTTTGTTGTCACTATCACAAAAAAAAATAAAAGAGGGTTTGGTCTATATGAAAATAACTTTCAAACTTTAACGTTCAATAAAGTAAAAAAAGTTAGTATTTTTAGAACATGAAAATACAGTAAAAATTATATATTTTTTACATGTTCATCCAGGCTACCGACGCTAATAACAAGGGTTTCTCTTGGAACAAATTGAAAGGGAACTGTATTTTCAAGTTTTTTTTTTTTATTTCAGAACTACTGCGTATTCAGAGCAGTCACAGAAAACGTTGAGAGCGCCGTGGCCGTACTGCAGTTTAAAAATAACTTAAGTAATAGTTTGCACTGTTTGTAGCTAATGGAATGACGTAACTGTAATCGGAAATACAAAATAAATAAACGAAAATTCTGACAGCAATGTAGGCCTACTAAGAACTTGAGAGCAAAGCTAAGTGTGTCATCTGGCATTAGAGCATGCATAGTTAGAGGAAGTTCAGAGAATTATGTACATTTCTCCAACGTTCTAGTAGAACTGGAAACGCCTGTATTGATTTTAGGAAAACAGTAAATTTGAACACAGACGTCTTGTTCATAGGTTTGTACACTGTAATGCACACTCACCAGACTGAAGATTTAAGACGGAAAACGCAGACCTAATTCAACAATTCTAATGCCAGTGCAAATGAAAAACAAGTAAGATAGGCAGAAAAAAGCGAAAATAAGTTCAAACAGGAAAAACAATGTATCTTATCACAACTTAATAAATGTATTATATGCGTTCACTCTCTACAGAACAGAAATTCGCATATCATGAATTAAATAATTGAACTAGTGTTTGTGTGGTATCTCCTAGTCAGTTTTCTCTACAGCTAAAATATTGTAGTAACAAAAACAAAAATGTGGCCGTCAAACCACACTGCATAAAAATTATGATATCTACACTTCGGAGTTTCTGTCAAATATGAATTTTTCCACACTATTTAAAAAGAAAATTAATTCGATCCTTCAGGTAAAACGTAGTACAACCCTTTTTTAAAACTATTATAAATTTCATACGTACTGTATATCTGACAGCATCCTTTATATAAAAAATCTCGCTTATTAATGTCTTGCCTACCTGGCTGTTGAACATTGTTGTATTGGGTTAAAATTACCCTTATTTTGAGGGAAACCATATACGTGTTACCAGTGTACTGATATACGTAAAAACTCTAGTAGAGCATTATTGGATGCTTTAAAATATTAAACGCAAAACAAGGATTCCTCCAAATAGCTTAAAACGGCTTACCAACGCAGTAATATCTCACAATCTGGCACCCTATTCGATACAAAACTATCCAAGAGTCCTACTTCGCTAAAGATCTACCAAAAATAAAATGACGGAGCTCCCTCTCCCTTTTTTTGCACAGTGGTTCCAATAGTACGACCAAAACAATGCACGTCAATATAATACCTTGTGCAAAAGAGAAGCTAGACAATAGCTGCGTTCAGCAGTGACGTCATTACAGGCTCCTCGCAAAGGGAGACAGTACTTTAGAACTGACAAATTCTATTATATATAACACAAATCACTATGCTGCTTTTATGTGGTACGTTAGGGTTTTTAATCTATTAACACTATAAAAAATTAAAATAACTTTTGTATGGTGAGTATTAATTTTATCTTTTTCTTATTTTGGTCATTTATGTACCATAAAAGATAATTTTCTTTTTAATGTACTGACTGTCAAAATGTATTCCTACCAATATACATATTTAAAACTGAGCATCATAAATAAAACTTGTCCGGCCATTTGTGAAAACGATTGGGTAAAAATATGCTGGTCGAATACATTTGTTATACATATTTTTAAATATAAATCGAAAAAAAAATCCCAAAAAATTGTTTATTTTTAAATACTTTAATACAATTGCTTCTTCAATACTAGTAGCTGATCTCATTACAAGACTAAATGTAGGGATATCCGCCATATTAAGTCGTCTACGCTACAATCTCTGTGTGCACAGACTCTGGAAGCTACGTTCTCCAGAAATGCTCGATGCGTAGAGAAAGAAGGTTAACACGCTTAGTGACGCAGACTGCCGTGAGCGACTTGTACGACGTGGCAACAATGCACCAACTTCTTACCATAAGTAGCAAGCAGACTTTTGAAACCTGCTTAATAATATTTATTTTTTTAAATTAAGTGCATAATCAGACTTTTCACGGTTAAAATTGTTTATATGCCAACTTTAAAATCTATTTCTCAATCTGGATCCGACCTGCAACTCTTAACCTACACGACAGACATGCTGACCTTAAGATCATATCGAACACATGGAAACAGAGGATTCGTTTATTAGAGAATTATAGACGTTGTTGACATGCTGATGTTACGGGATTTCCACATATATGTGTTGTTAAAATACCAAAAAATTACTATATATTGACGCAATTGTCTTAAAATGGACATATGAAATTATCTATCATGTTAATGTGCTTATCAATTTGTAAACATTCACTAAAATTAAGATAAATACATTCACAGTTTTACGAGCAAAAATTTTAATTAAAATGAAAACAAATTGCAATTATTTCATTAGAGTGATTCAGTCCTGTAGCTAGTCACATAAATCCACTTGCAATGTTAAGCCAAATTCAAGCGAAATTTGAAATTGTGGCAAGTTTTATGCAGACTGACAGCAAGTTTGATAAGAACGTTAGCTATGAAAGTCAATTTTAAGTTAAACTAAAGCAAATAACGAATGCATGGTTCAGGCTTGTATTTTAAGGCCATGATATTCCATTTATTTCAAGCAATTGCTAATAACTCAAATATTTTTTAACCAAATGCTTTCAAAAATTTGAGGCTGTGTACAGTCATACGATGCACGACTTTGCGTTAAAAAAAAATGTACCGTTTGCTAGCAAAAAGTTATTTTGCTACATTTTGGCTTATTTTGACTGCAAAATATGTGATATTTCAGGGGCAAAAATTTTAAAATCCGTTTGTTGTATTGTTACAGAAAAATTCAATTACAAACTATGATATATAAGCGTTAAAACTATAAGATGAATTCGTGATATATGTATCAATTCCCGTTAAAACAAACGTTTTCGAAACCGCTGCAAAACTAAAGAGCGAGGCCTTAAGTGAAACGCAAGCTTGCCGCAAGCTTGGTTTAGGCTTGCTGTTTTTGTTGTGAACGAGTTTGCATTTACGTCAAATTAAAGGCTATAGGCAGTGTTTTTCCCATTGTTTTAAAAAAAAAATTCTTATATTTTTTAACGGAATGCTTCGAAAAAAAATGCGATTCTATGAAAAACCATGCAAAGGATGCACAATTCTATGTGGAGTTTTGCAAATTTACGCATCGTTTGCATGCAAATAAATAATTTCCTAGATTTTCGCATATTTTCGTAACAAAGTTGACCGTACGTTGGGTGCCAAAATCTTATATATAAGTTACATAAAGACATTACTAAAAAAACGTACAAATTATGATATGTTTGGACAACCCATTGTAGAGATTCTTTAGTACGAAAATTATGTAACTTAAAAAAGCATTTTCTAAATCACTCTAAAACTACCGGGCGTAGCCTAATAAGAAATATAAGCTTTTGTCCAGGCTTGTAGCAAGTGTCATTAGCAAGCTTGCTATGACAGTAAAACTGAATATAAATACAATAAATTTGCGTGTAAACTTGGTTACATCTTGAGGGAAATAGTATTATATGTGAACTTGTGACAGACGTTTTAAGACAATATGCGAAGTGGAAAGATTGCAATAGTTGAAAATGAACTTACAGTAAACAAAGGATCGTTCATTTCAAAAGCACTTGAAACAAACTTTATTAATTTCCTAATTAAAATCAAACCCTGTGTGTGCTAGTTAACTGTGTTGAGCGTATATGCGAAATAGATTTTAACAACTGTGTGCTGACGTCTGTTCTAACAAAACTCAATATTAATTAATCAGTCCGCAACTTGGCTCGGGCTAGTTAGGTACTTGCAGATCCCTGAATGTCACGTACAAAATAACGCACGGGAATGATCTACCGCACAGTTTCGCACTGAGCGAAGTGGGTCAACTAGCTTTAACTATCAGACAGTAAAGGTGGCGGCGCAAACAGGGAGGTAGGGGTGACTTCCTCTTCCCACGTCGCGCTCTGCTTCCCCAAGTTTTAATTGAATTAAGGCGGGAGAATCTTGGCACAGCACGGGATGGGGAGGGGGTTGAAGAAAAGGGGTGCAACGGTTGGCTGCAGGTAGCTGGTGAACGCGTTACGCCCTCGCGGCCTCACAATTTGCGAACAGCTTTCGGTTACCCTCAAGTCTGCCGCAGACTCGACGAAGAGAACATCGCAAATAATTAGCAAGGTAAACCCTTCGCCGGCTTGCTACCCCCGTCTACAACCTTTATTCCCCATCCCCCTCTAGCTCTGCGCACCCTGCTAGGGCTTTTCTTAACCGCGGCAAATTGCCGAGCTCGGGCGGGGGTTGTCTGTCTGGTCTGAGGGGTTGCTGTAATGAAGGGACTCTCTCGGCGAAGGAAGAACGGGACCTACGTGAGCCAACAGACGATAAACTGCGCATCGCCTTAACTTTGCCCATCCTGCGTCGAATAAGGTTCGGTTTTCCTCGCTCTGGAATGCCGTTACTTCAAATCAGACGTCTTAGATTCGCGTCAGCCAACGAAGGAAAAAAAGTTGGTCTTATACCCGTGGCCCTGTAAAGAACGATTGTAGGTGGTTGGAATTAAGTATCTTGCTATGGTCGGGAATACCGCAGGTAGGTTTATACGCACTCTGCACTCAAGTGGAGTCAGTTCTGCATTGCTGAATACCAATTCCGGGTGAAGTATTTATATTTACTTAACATTCATTTGAACAGGAATAAAGACGAGCAAAAAATAGTTATGATATTGGAACTGTTGAAATACAAGAACTGTCATACTAACGAAATTTTTCAGTCGTATTAAAAGTTTCGTCTAGGAATGTGGGAGAGCACGACTTTTAACTTCCGTTGTGCATGAAAAGATTTTCTTAACCTCTCTCTGTCGCTTTTTGGCCGAAAGCGTGCAACTTATTACAACCAAATGACACCCTTAACCAAAATGTCCGATTTATTTTTTATTTTTTTTTTTGCAAAAATAAAAATTGTAAATTGTTTATTTTATGCCAATTGGTAAAATGGTTGCGTGTGGTAAGAGAGAAGGAAGATGAAGGCAATAGTTGGGTCCTTCATAAAAAATTCCCACAACTAAATAAAAATCACCACACACACATTAATGTCTAATGAGGACTTAAAACCCATGACACTTAGCAAACTTAAAATTACTTGGTGATAAACAGCTAAACAAAATGTAAACACAGAGATTGTAAATTTTTTCTATGATGTCTGCATATTACGTTAAAAAAATGATAAATTTTGAAGATGGAGGAATGTAACTTTAATTAAATAACATAAAAGGCTTTTTAGAAAATTTTTTGTGACAAATGGTAATGTGCTTTCCGTATATCGCAGAGCAGTGTTTACTACTAATGTACAAGATACGTAATTATTTAACAACTGTTTGGTTAATGTTTTTTCTTTGCCAACCAATTTAATAGAAGACTGTATAAGCGGTATCCATTTGTCAAACATTTTCCTCAAATTCACTCACTAATTTACATTCTTTAGAAGTTACACGCTAAATAAAAAGAAAATTTCAATGAAAATAAGGAAAATTCCATCAATTTCACCACAAATAAAAAAATCGTTTATTACTTTACTGGAACAAATTTTTGAATTATTTAATAATTATTTTAAAATTTACATCGTATATTTTGATTAATACAATAATTAAAGTCAAATTTCCAAAATTTTCCACCTAAAATGTCAAGAAAAAAACCAATCTTTTTTAAATTTTCGGACCTATTAACTTAGATTATTTTGTCATACTTCGTAATTTATAATATTAGCCGCTAATTTCAATAAAAAATTAGAGAATCTAAGTTAAGTAAAAATTTGAGTCATTTAATTAGCTACTGATGTTTTCGGACATATGGTGTAATTACAGAACATGGAGGTTTAAGGAGGTAAATTGTTCTGCTACATTACTTTCCCCCGACTCGTGCTACGAGGACGCTTGATCACCAGTGTGTAAGAGCCAGACTTGGTTAAACGCACTTCAGCTATTAACTCTGTAGGTTCACTTTTTGAATGCAAACGAACTTCATCATGCTGACATATTTAATTAAAATTTATGATTCTAGACCGGATATGAAATTTTAGAATGAATACCTATTAAGTTCGTCCCACTCCGGAATATAAATTCAAATGGCATAAACTCAAACCTTTCATTAAAACGTCACAATATGAGATAACTACCTTGCTGTCTTCACTCCTTTAAAATCAACACCAGCGATTATCTTCGATATTAACTAAATAATCTGCAACCATGCCTGCATTAATAACGGGTAAATTGCTGAGCTAGCTTTTATGTAACCGTGTTCACTAAAATTTTTTATAAGTTTATATTAAAAGTCAGTGTAAAATTCCTGGCACGCAGTAGCTAACCCAAACATGTACGGCTACGTCTTACATGTAAGCCAATAAGAACGTGATTTCAATGTTTATGGTGGCGCCTGAAGATATGGCATTTTTAAAGTTCAGTAATTTGAAAATTTAAATTCGTACGGAAATATTAATTTGCCTGGTTGCTTTCGGTATCCGAAATAATTCGGAAGAATCATTTAAATAATAAATATTTTTCTAGGCAACGTCCCTATTGGCTACAAATGACTACAAACTACTTCGATGACTTCAAATGATTACAGTTTACTATAAATGAATAAACTTGTCTACATTGAACCACTTGACTTCAGATGACTTAAAATTGACTACAAATGAATACAAATGACTACAGTTTATTATAAATGAATAAACTTGACTACATTGAAGTAAATTGACTTCAGATTACTAAAATAGACTACAAATGACTACCAATGACTACAAAAGATAGCAAATGACAATTGGCAGCCTAATTTACGGGTGATAATCAACAAAGTGTTGTTATTGTTTTCGGCCGCCACTGTCATTGTGTCCCTTTTCGACAAACTTCAACTGCGCACGAGCCAAATCGAATCCGCACAACACTATTTAATTGATATATACATAAGTATATAAACTAACGGCTCTCTGACATCACACGTGTTTGGGTCGTTTTGGAGGTTCTGTTTACAGCATCATTCCTAGGTAAAAATATGAAATGTTTACTTTTAGTGATGCAATCGACTTCCGCCGGAAGAAAGTACACAGTTTGTTTATCGTACAAAATATCACAACGGTATGTTTCCAATTGTGTAAGCAATTTTTAATGCAGTCAGTAGTCTACTTTCCGAATCCAAATTGTGTACACGTGTGTCCCTAAAATTGTTGACTCTCTAGACCGAATTTCATCAGACTTGGTGTACATATAGTACTTAGTAACAATGACTTTCATATACATAGTTCATGCTATTTTCGTATATATTAATCATAAGTGTAATTTTTATGTTAAGCATATTATGATATATCTGATAAAAATTTCACCAAATTTAATCGAACATAGTACACATACACTATTTAGTAGGCTGACTTGACTTTTGTGTATTTCGTTCACGTTGCATTAATATTTTCAATACGGCGGTCCTTTTTATGAAGGCCTAGTAAGCATTATGTGATTATATATATATATATATATATATATATATACAGGGTGTATATATATATATATATATATATATATATATATATATATATATATATATATATATATATATATATATATATATATA
>PNEQ01093998.1:0-19583 GCA_003012365.1 Medauroidea extradentata | reverse complement strand
GTCAACCTAGGTTTTTTCTGTTTGTTTCCTTGTTTTATCTGACCAGATTCCAGTTTCGGAATTTCATGTTGTGTATGTATCCTGATGACTAAAGCATACTCTGCTTATTTATGTTTTCTTGTCTTATTTTTACTTTTAGTTTTCTTGTGACGGTCATTTATTTCGCAATGGAGTATGTCCATACAAACAAATCCAGTCAATTACTGCCAAGCTAGTTTAGTTCAAAGAATCAAGAATTATTTAAATCATAACAAGCGTTGCGGGAAATTTTACTGTAGACGTAAAAAATTTAAAAAAATTCTGCAATACATAACATTTCTAACAAGTTTTTGAATATTTATGGATTAGATATTTAAAAACCTGCCATAATGGTCAGCTTGTTTCAGCATTCGTGTTTGGCGTATTTTAAGGTAGAATATGTGTCAAATACAGTATGTTGCTCTTTGGGAGACTTATTTATATCCTATTTCTGAAAAATGTGAGCCTGAAAGTGTGAACAATGTCTCGTGCTGTTTTCTGATTGCCCGCTGCTTAAATATTGCAATGCCACGCTCAAGGAATATATGACACCGTCTATTAGTAGAAACCAATAGCTGAGTTCGCAGGGCAGCTCGTTGCATATAGGAATCCTAGTAGATAAGTTAAAAGCCAAGAAAGTACGACGCATAGCATACAATATTGTAATATTTATTGTGCCGCGTTTTTGTACAAAACTTTTCAACGTGTGCCCATTGCGAAAAAAAAAAAAAATACACTTCAAATGAAGACGAAAAGTTGGTTTCAATAAAATCACGTTAAAACAAAAAAATAATTTCGCAGCCTCTCGGAATTGTTATAAAAGATTTTCCAACATGTTATATCTGAAAAGCTTCTCACAGGATTCGTGTAAAACTACCCTGCGCTGGACTTGGCTGTAAACTATTCACCAACAAAAATATGAAAGTGTTAGTCAGGCGAGTGACCTACGATACCACTGCACGCCAGTGTCTTGCGGTAGAGGTGATACCGCACCAGATGAGCCGGTCAACATCGCCCTTGGCGTCATTCCTCACTCACACAAACACACTACCAAGTAGGCGGGCGCCGGGCGCGGTTCACCTCAGTTTTCAACGTCTTTTTTTATGTTTGTATTTGTACTATATTTTTATCTTATTTTTGACATAAATTGAGATTAAATCTTCCTCGAGGGAAATTTGTGTATATCTCATACTTTTTGCGTAATGAGTCGTAAATGTCAAAATTTTCACTTCACGGTTTTAAGTACGCCACTAAAACCAACTGACATATCAAACCGAAAAAATTCACAGTGTATAACAATGTTGTAGGTTGTGATTTGACACATATAAAAACAGAAATATATATTTTTTGTATTTAAAAAAAATGTTTCAGATTTTTAAATTTTAATTTAAAAATGCTACATTTTTTTTATTTTGGTTTTTATATATGTCAACTCATAGCCTACAAAATTGTTATACACTGTGAATTTTTTGGGTTTGGTATGTCAGTTGGTTTTAGTGGCGTACTTAAAACCGCAAAGTGCAAATTTTGACATTTACGACTCATTACGCAAAAACTATGAGATATACACTAATTTCCTAAGATGAAGATTTAATCATAATTTTTGACTAAAATAAAAGAAAAAATGATACAAATAAAAAATATATAAAAAATGACGTTGGAAACTGAGGTGACCGCTCCCTTAAGACAATTGATAATAGCATGCATATCTTTGAACTCAAGAAATTTTTCTCCCCTTAAAGCAAATCATTTATTTCGTAATACACACTATTGAAATTGATTGCATTTTAATGCCAAACGATAGAGCTGGTTCAGAGAATTATTCGTAGTATACTTTTAATGCAAACATTACGTCCCACAAAATATTTCACGTTTCGTAAGTAAAGCTATGAGTGTTTCCTCCTCGGTTTTAAGTTTCCAAATACTGTACACTGTAAAAAAACGTAACTCCATGTTGTCAACCATAAATATGGGAAGAAGTAAGTATTAGTAAGACGAGCTCAGCTCGCAACTTCTCTAACAGTTCCCACGCGGTCGTAAGGTGATTACACACTGCAAGAGCATGAATTCCACTGAGAAACGACTTTCGCTGTGGGTGCGTTCCGCCTCGGTTAACAAAGAGCACATAAATCTGACAACCGCGCACAGATGGGATCACATGGGTCAAGGCACCGCACGGAAGGGCAGAACTAGCCAACTATCTCGTCCGAGGCCGATAAGGCGTTGCCTCATAGAACTACATAGAACTGATGGTTCCGTGGTTTAGCCTTGTTACGGAGTTTTGCAGTGATTTCGAAATTTTTTTTTTATTGCTACCTAATACTCATATCAAAATTTCGCTGCACAGTTTTGACGCTTATATGTTATTATTTGTAGCTGAATTTTTTGTAGAGTTATACTGAACGGTTTTTTAGATTTCATTACCCAAAGTACCACGTTTTTCGTCGTGAAAATAAACAAAAATTAAGGAAATTATTTTTTTGCTGGTGAATTGTACATTAATAAAAAAACGCGTCCACATTATTGTGCATCGTGTGATTGCACATTGACTCAAATTTTTTTAAAAACTTTTGGTTAAAAAAATATTTGAGTTATTGGCACCAGTCTGAAAAAAACTCGAGAACAAGCCCTTAAGACCAACTACTTATATGAGAAACTGCCGAACTATCAAAACAGTCATATGGTGGAATACTTTCATCCTTTTGCTTGGAGGAGTGTTATGTACTGTAACATTTTCATTTAGGTATGCTACTGCTAATGCATTTTTTTGAGTCGCAATAAATATTTACAGTCAACACCCGATTATCCGCGCTAATGCAGGGGGCCGATGCCTCGGATAATCCAAACTCGCGGATAATCCACTTTTACGCTTTCTTAGATCTGAGCAGAAAGAAAAAAAAGTAAAATTAATTCCTGCAATAAAATACAGTGATTTATAACAGTAAACTCTTGATTATTCGCATTAATGATTAGGGGGTACTCAGTAACAATTTAAAACCACAAATAATAAAAAAAATCACCGATATCATATTAAGCCAAGGAAAACTCTCGTTAACCCACGCATGCGCGGACCTAATCGTTTTCCTTGCTGACAATTACTTAATTCATCTTCAAGCCTTTCAAAATACGGTTGCGGACATAACACGCTGGTGAACATTATCTAAGTAAATAGAGTATGTATTTATAAATAAACGAGTTTTTTTATTGTTCACCATTTCTTCAACTATTTAAAGTGAAATATTTTGTGCGGATAATCTGTCAAATAGATAATCCACACACGGATGATCGGGAGTCTAGTGTGCTCGCAGGAAATACACATTTGTTGACTACAACTAACAATGGCTTTCGTAGGTTTCGGAACCAGTGAGGGGAAAAATGGAGTAGGGAAGACATTTAACTCATAATATTATATGTACAAGTAAGGGAACATAATTAAATGAATATGTGCATAGAAAAAACAGAAATTGTTAAACCAAATACGGTGCCGCTTGTAGTGGCCGCTGTGGATACCTGCTTGAAACTATGTGTCCTGACAACAAAATTGGTAGTTGCAACTGCATTTATGAGGGTTTGTGACGACTTTCAGAAATATACACGTACTTTTAGAACGTCAATTTTAGAACACGTGCTTTGAGTGCTATTATAATCAGTAAGTAAGAGAATAAAAATAAAAGCTTTTCTTAATGATTTGCAGTAGATATCTGATTTGACCAATCAGTAGATGCAGAGTTCCACATAATAAAAATATTTTTTATCCGAAAGTGTTATCTTAAATGATAACTGTGGCCCTCATATTTTAATTTAGTACGTAAATATTTATCCTTGTTATCACTCTGTGGCACAGGCAGCAGCCTACACTGTAAAAAAATCCCGCGAGTTTAAGGATACTTTTACGGAAATGTCTGTTTGTTTCACGGAAACCTTATTTCGTAAAACAGTAACACGATATGTGGCTCCATTAATTAAACACATGTACATATGCGTAAAAATGAAAACCAAGACGAACACACAAATTTGTGCGCCTGAATTCTAAAGCAGTCTCATAAATATGAGAATTTCCATGAGTGGAGCTGGATAGATGCCTTCAGTAAATTAACGGACACTTCTGGAAAACGTTTAACCAACACTCTGCCGTAAAACAACGACGCTTTCACATGCTTAGAAGAATGATTTCTGTAACAGTAACTACACTAGTAACTTCAATTTAAAAATGTTAAAATTTGTACAACTTTTCTTAATTTTTTCCAAATTTGAATCTTGACCCTCCTACGACGTACACCTTTCATCGCCTCTGGTAACTTCCATTTTGGTTTCATTGTGGGGTTTCTGTGACCCCGCAATGGTGTTACGTCCCTGAACATGCTTCAGTTTACAATCGTAATAAATTAGACCGTAATTCTTGGCATTTAACTAACTAGAAATTGGTGATCGGAATGCGCTCACAGGAAGCTTGCAACATGATGTACGTGCTGGGGTGTTTACAGGTCACGACTTTGCAGACTGAAGTTCCGACACACACGTCCAAAGTAGTGGCCTTGAGTGCCGGGAAACTATCCATATTGTCCGCTGAACACCATATCCATCAAGGTGTCGGCCTGTGATTGGCCCAGAACTGCTGGATAGCAATTAAGTAATTAAAGCGTAACATATGTGACGTATGACAACCAATGTTTCTTACAAAAACATATTTCCCATTGGAGGGGTTAGATAGGAAGGTCATTTTGGAAATACGAAGGTACGGGAAGGATGCGCTGTACAATCTTGCGGACGTTACTGAAAGTAGCTGTTTATGATACTAATTTGTATTTATTTTTGTATTTATTTCTATGTTGGTGAGGCATTTTCGAGTGCGAGAGTGAGTGAGCGAGAGATTTTGGTCAGCGCTGAAGGTTCTTATGTAGGTAGGCTGCGTTGGTGTACTTGAGGCACAAAACCGATGGAGCATTAAGAGTGACGTCGGTCGGCGTATGTAATGCATTATCGCCTCTACATGCAAACCCAGCAACTGGCGCGCAGATCTTTACTATTATTCATTTTCCTATGGGACTTTAAGCGGTGACCATATTATTTCATTGGCGATACTTATGGTTCAAATTCCAGAACTTATTTCTATTGTTGTGTTTTTTCGAATCCGGTTGGCATTTTCCTAGATACAGCAGTTTAAAAAAGTTATTTTTAGCCATTTTGAGGGTCTTGAAAATCGTGTATCCAATAAGCGATCCTAATTTTTAAACAGATAGAAACATTGTTTGAAATGTGTTTTCTTTTAATAGATGTACAAACGTAATGCGCGCTGAGATGTTTCTTCCAAATATGATTACTTGTAACTCTCTGCAATGTGTTTCAAGCGCAGGTAGACAGGAACCTTAACATCTAGGTCTTCAGCGCTGGTGAGTATGGAGCAGCGCCGGAATGAAAGAGCGGGTAGAAAGGAGAGATCCCGAGAAAACCGGCTAACCAACGGCATCGCCTGATACGATTCCCAAATGCGAAAATCCGGGGACTGACCCCGCCGGGAATCGAACCCAGATCGCCTTGGTGGGAGACGAAAGGTCTGACCAAGCATTTTCGAAAGACGTCATTAACTATCAATAGAGATGGTAATTTACCGCGAGAAAAGTTGACTGTTTGCTAGGCTTCAATATAAGTTATTCATTTCTGACGCTTTTCTTTCGTTACTGTTGAGTCCTTATTTGACTGTGCCAACGATAATTCTGGCGCACTATAAGTGAATGTCCGTGATTTGTCTGTAAACAGATATACCGTGCCACATAAGTACTGTCCAATTGTACAAGACTCAGAATGCTACACTGATTTATACAATACGCTGAAAGAAAAACATTCTCGCGATTTTCCACCATCTCCTATCAACTTCTCATTGCTTGGCGGTATCGCCTAAGTCAAAACTATCGTGTGCCTCGCCAGATATTGTTCCTCACTTTTAAATACCAACTTGTCAGTGTAAAGATCATTAATTGAAGCCCTCGGGAGTAAATAATGATAACCATAATTCCTGTAGTTTTCAGCTTTGGCGTATAAATCATGATTAATCTGGACAAAAGAGTTACATGAATTGATCATTTATTATGTGGCTTTGTAAACAAGTACTGTTTTTAAATTTACGAATATAATGTTTTACATTGGCTGTCTTACAATGTGGGTTATAACTATTTATTCCCTTGGTGTTCAATTATCCCTTATGTTCCGTCGTCTGTCTATCTGTCTAGCAGCAACATCTCGGTTCTCAATCCCATTTACCACTCGACGATCCTAGATGTTCGTTAAATCAGTTGCATTCAATTTCTAAGGTACAAAGCTCTCAACATTTTTGTAAATGTTTCTTATAAAAGCTTTGTTATTTTAAAAACCTTTGTTAAGGTGCACAAGTTTTACTAGTAAAATTGTTTCTTTGAAAAGTTACAAAGATTTTCGTTGTAAAAACTTTGAAAAAATTTGTAGTACTCTTTATCAAAATAACAGTTTAATCGGAAATTTGACATGATTTTCGGAAGTCACCCTGAATATTTCTGGAAGAGAATTCTTCAGTAAAATGGCAACAATTATGTAATGCAACTTATAGCTTAGCTCAACTTGCAAAGGAAATATCAGCGCTTGAACTTTCAAATTTAAATACGTGGCTCTGCGAAATATCGTAAGAGACTTTGAATAAAACCATGTTAAAACCCTCTGTTAACACACGAAATATATGAAAGACCTGCCTCTAATTATGTATAACCTTTTCTGTCATGAGGAATGGCCTTGTCATGTATTCAGCACGTGCAAATGAACAAAAATGGTGGTGTTGTTGCAAGTGTCTAGAACCGGCAGTTTACTTTAAGAACACACACAAAACTATTAAGGCAATTACCTTTCATTTATTTCAAACAGCTGTAAATAACTTGAATATTTTTTAACCAATTACTTTGCAAAATGTTGTGTACAGTCCTACGATACATAATTTTGCCAGAGCGTTTTTTTATTTTAAATAATGTACCGTTAGCTAGAAAAAAATTATTTTGCTTCATTTTGGCTTCTTTTGACCACAAAATATGTGATATTTCAGGGGTAAAAATTTAAAAATCTGTTTGGTGTATTGCAACAGAAATTTCAGATACAAACAATGATATAAGTATTAAAACTGTAAGAATGAATTTTTGATATATATTAAATAATTTGCGTGAAAAAAAATATTTTCGAAACCACTGCAAAACTAAAGAGCGAGGCCACGTGGACGTGGAAATGCCTGGTAGTTGGCAATACTTCATACACGCGGTAGTAAACATGTCGATTGAGTTAGTAGTACAACGAAACAAATAGAATGGTAGTGCCAACACATCAGGCATTTACACGACTCCGCTAACATCTCTTCCCAGCCTTTCTTATGTCGGTTTCCTATGCTTTCAAAAAATCTCTACAGGAAAATGCAGCGATGAGTCAGCAAAGGCCATGGTCGATTCCTCTCCCAGTTCCTGCCATCGTGTGTATTTGTATGCAACCGTCTTTAATGACCCGGTTGTCTATGAGACATTAAGTCCAATAAAAATAAAATTGAAATTGTTGAGTAAATTTTTTCTAAATAAGTTACGAGGGTATTGTATGGTTTCGATACATGACATTAACAGTAAAATAACTTGTTGCATGTAAAAACACAACGGCTGAAACATTAACACAATTATTTTATTTATATTCTGTTTCGAGTAGCATTCAAAAAGATATTTTGTTACAAAATTAAATTACAGCTGAAGTATTTTCTTAAGTCACCGCAATGTAATTAAGCAAAAGTTTTCATTCCAAATCTGTCTATCTGTGGCAAAGCTGGTGGTTTTAACAACAGTATTAAAAAAAATTGCAAATTCAGAGAACAAGGTAAACAGTTTCGAACAGAAACATTTTCAAGTCATTCCGATGTCGAGGAAATATATATTAAGTTGTAGCCTAACAAACGGTTTTCATTCAGTGTTGAATTAAATGGAACTGAAATTATTATTCATAATAATTATTTATTTATGTGTTATTTAAAACTAATTTTCCACAACGTTTTTAAATTTTTTAATAATTAGTATCACAACAAATAAATGCAACGTACACAAAATTCTAAAATAAATCCAGCATCTTAAAACTAAATTTGATAACACCAGCGTACGACAAGGAGGTCTGATGGAAATTAAGGCACTTAACATTTCACATTTTATAATAAAATTCCAAGAAAATGTAGTTAATGGTGAAAACACTGATATTATAGAAAACATAAACGCTTGAGAATACCGTTGTGAATAATCCGAAATGTATTAAAAATAATTTTCCACTCTTTCATTCGGAGTCACAAAAAAAACTTCGAACTCAGAGGGAAAAAAATGGCACACTAACAGCCATAATTTGTGAAAGTAACTTTACGGTGAACGTAATTATTGTTGTGGGAAGGATTATATGGGGACTGCCGTCTGTTCTAGAGACACAGTACCTGACTGCTCAAGGACGTCAGGTTTGTTTGCAGGGCCGTCAATTAAGTCTGTTGTTGCCCTACACTTCGTAACATCTGCGAAACTTCTCCCACCCCCGTCATCACTTATTCATAAGTTGTTATTGCGCGACTAATAATGCACGCGGCTGGCTCGGTACATCGCGAGTACACCCGGAAGTCGAGACGAACTTGCGCCGCTGGTAAATAAACAAATAACAAAACAGAGACTGCTGAAGACTGCGCCCTGAAAAGGCGGTTCACCGAAAAATTTTTGTTGTTTTAATAATGGCTATGTTTGTACGAGATATGATTTGTTTTGTCACTATATCTTACTGTAATACAATTTTTTCTTGCTTTCTATTTTTTTTTTAATAACGGCATGTCCAAGTCAAAATTTGCATAAAACTTTTTTGTGGATTAAAGAAAAATCAAATGACTTACAGAACTGAAATACGATGTTGTAGGTTACAAGGTCTCCTATTTGAAAATAAAATAAATAAATAAAATATTTTTGTAGGGCGTACTTAAAATATTCTGAAACCTGAAATCAAAATTCAGTAAGTCAGTTGGTTTTCCTTTGATGTATAAAACCGGTTTATGCAAATTCGGATTTGGGCATGCCACCATGAAAATTATGAAAGCTAAAAAAAAAAAATTAATTACTGTAAAAATTAGGTACAATATATGTCTACAAAAGAAAGCAATTCTTGCAAGGATATAAACAATTATTAAAACAATAAAAAATTCGCTGAATCGCCCCTTTCAGAATGCAGTCTAATCGTGCGTTACAGGTTCAGAAGCGATGGAGATATAAGGTCGACCTTGAAGCGCGTAACAATTGCCACTTCTCCTCAACGAGCCAAGCTCTTTTATTTATTTATTTTTTAATTTTTGAAAAAATGTTTGGCACAGTGGCGAGGCAGTAGCTTCCGCATCATCACTGTACGGGACATTCGCCCCTTTAATGCCTCGTTCTTCAGTTTAGAGGTAGTTTTGAAAATATTTTTTTTAAAATGCAGATTAAAACATATAGGGCCTATCAAAAATTCATTCTTACAGTTTTAACACTTATATATCAACGTTTGTGTATGAATTTTTCTGTTGCAATACACCAAACGGATATTTGGATTCTTGCCCCTGAAATAGCACATATTTCCTTGTGAAAATAAGCCAAAATGAAGCAAAATAATTTTTGCTAGCAAACGGTACATTATTTTTAAAAAATGCTCTGAGAAAATCGGCTATCGTATGACTGTACACAGTCTCAAATTCTTTCAAATCATTCTGTTAAAAAAATTGAGTTATTTGCAATAAATGAAAGATCATGGCCTTAATGTGACTTACTTATGCAACCCCGAGTAAATGTCGTGAGACAATTGTGGAGAGACAATTTTTTTAGACAGTTTGGACGAACACTAATTTACACCCAGCCCGACCTGGGAATCGAACACAGAACCCCTCGCACCAAAGCCGGCTGCTCAACCAACTGAGCTACGGGGATTGGCAGCAATGAGCAAGCGAGCTAGGTTCATGGCGATCCATTTTTTGCTACGGGACGTTAAGTGGTAACCATGTAATTTTATTGGTGGAAAGTATGCAACTAAGTTCAGAACACATTTCTATCTGAGTTTTACTTACATCCGGTTAGTACATTTTGAAGTAGGGTAGTCTGAACTTGCCGTTTTTAGTGATTTTGGAGGGCTCAGAAACAGTGTTTTTAATTAACGTGGTGTTTTATAAACAACGACATACCGTCCTTGTACGAATTCTGTTTTCCTTTAGTACATTGGCACAATTGGCATATGTCGAATAGTTTCGTGAAAAGTAAAAAAACTTATTTTCCCACATTTGATGTGCGGTACTGGCGGCGATTGGACTGTCCCTTAGGCCGGCTTTACACATTGGCCCAATACCTGACCTTGGAAGGAATCGACAAGTGTGTAAATGGTGCTTGGCCGATCTTGGAATGTTGTCCAGGTGTTGGAAGCTTTGCCATTCATTGTCGGTTGTTGGTCCAACCATCAAAGGGATTGGCGTATGCATTGGTGTTAACTTGGTCGGTGTTTACACATTGGTGCATGCACTGGTGTTGCGATTTTACATTTTTTTTGTAGTTTGAGAAGGAAATATTGCTATTTGAAGTGTTGAAATGGATCAGTGGACATTATTCTGCACATATACATAGAGTATGAAAGTAGTTGCAGCAATTCACAAATAAACTTGACCCTCAATTTTTATGGAATTTAAATTGGCCGTATGACTGGCTAAAAATGAATTAGCCCAGTGTGTAAATAGCGACTGGCCGTTTCTTGGTCATTGGCATGTCTTCCTTCCAAGATTGGCCCAATCACATGGGCCAATGTGTAAATCCGATTTTACTCTCGACTCCCGTAAGTGGGTAAAAGCTATTCGTAGGCAACATCCTTAACGCGATGTTGAACATGCATGCAGATGAATCTCAAGTTTCTGAAAACTATAAATATTTAAAACCTACTTTTTTGCAGTTTCTTGAAAACAGTAAAAGTATATTTAATAAATTATATTTGCAATCATATATTTCAAACCTCGAGACATAATTCTACAGTTGTGACGTGAACTTCATTCATAACCCATAAGCAATAACTGAGAAATATCGACTACTCCCACGAAGATATGCTGCGCGTACACTTGGAAAGTGGGAGCACATGATTTAGCAGCGTTAATTGCGCGGTGCGTACGTATCTGGCAGAAATATCGTCGTGCGAAATGGACCGGAAAATTCCGTGGAGAGATTTCCGCCCACGTATCACGCCTGAGAAAGCCTCCGGAGAAAAACCAGTCGGAGCACGCATATTTTGTAAGATCTGAGCTCTACTTGCCAAGGTTGCAGGAAGACTGTCACTAACCTAGCCATCAATAAAGTTTAAGGCCCCGATCTTTAGTTTTGCAGTGGTTTCATAAATATTTTTGCTGTCGCAAATTAAAAAAAAAATATATCAAAAATTCATTATTACGGATTTAACACTTATATATCATCGTTACGTATTTGAATTTTGCCCCTGAAGTACCACATATTTTGTTGTCAAAATAAGCCAAAATGAAGCAAAATAATTTTTTGCTAGCAAACAGTGCATTATCAAAAAAACAAGGTCTAGCAAAATTGTGTATCGTATAACTGTATAGAGTCTTCTGATTTTTTCAAAGTATTTATTTAAAAAAAAAATATTCGAGTTATTTGTAATTGTTAGAAATAAATGAAGGTTCATGGCCTTAAGGTCGCCGCCTACAAAACGCTTCAGAAGTTTTATGTGCTAGAAAACACGTTTTTTTAATGAAACCATTCTACATGTGCCCACAATACAAATGAACGATTAACAAAACGTCTTTGATAACAACACAGTTTCTAAGCTCCAATATAGCCATAAACGGCCTTTCCAGATTGTTGTACATCAGCTGTACTAACCAAGGGGTTCATCTACGACTGTCTTTCGAGAGCGACAGCATTCTGTTTTTTTATAGTATTCTCTAACGCCTTTATTTACCAGAATCTCAATACACTTAGCAACACTATAGGACGTGCTCTGAAAATCTTCGAACATCTTACTGAATTACATTTTCTCATATTTCAGAGCATGTTTTTAATTACAAGTCACTTAATTTTAATTTTAAATTATATAAGTCCTATTCGTTCTTCTTTAGAATGCCGATTTTTAAAGTTATAAAATCAACCCATTCTTAGTAGGACGATAGTGTACTGTGCTTAAAAGAGATAGCAGAGCTAGTATTATGTTAGGATCTCCGGCCAAGAGATGGCAGCACACGTGTTGTATTAAATTAGTCGTTTTCGTCGTTTGTCAAACCAAATACACACAGACATGTAATTGACGAAACGTATTAAATTATATAAGGGATAATAAAGTAATGTATTACTGTTCTCCTTCCAAGCAATATTCCAGTCGGATTTGTTCTCAAACGATGGGCGTAAAACACAACTTACATAGAGAGTCACAAGACTTCTGAAAAATAGTCACGGCGCCATTTTTAGAAACAAAATAAGAACTCTTATTGTAAAGATAGTTACACAGTAACTGTCTTTGTGTAAAGTTCGTATACGAGACTGAATAAGTTACAGAATAGGCTCCGTGATGTATGCAAAAATAAGTAGAATCGTGCACTGATCTTTGCAACAGACTTTCAACGAATAAAATTGTATGGTCAGACCATTCGCCTCCCACCAAGGCGATCCGGGTTCGATTCCCGGCGGGGTCGGTTCCCGGATTTTCGCATGTGGGAATCGTGCCGGAACATGCCGCTGGTAAGCGGGTTTTCTCGGGATCTCCTGTTTCTCCCGCTCCTTCATTCTGGCACTGCTCCATACTCACCTCATGTCATCATTCACCTGCGCTAAAGACCTCGATGTTAAGCGCTGACCAAAATCTCTCACACTCACACCAGTGACGTGTGTTAATTTTGTATTGCGCTTTTTTAAAATAGGCGGTTATGAATAAAGTGAGCAGTAAAAAAAGCCCTACTTAATTTCTGTTTTCAGCCAATACGTATCTTTCCGCCCATAACGGCTAATGAAGGGAAATGTTTAATATCTCTGGAAGCGTCACTTTGATTGCGTGTGTAAGATAAATTGTGCAGTCTGTAGGAAGCTATATAATTTGATAAAAATGTTTATTAATTACATCAAACACAAATATACCTAATTCACTTGATTTTATTTCAGTGTTTAAGCATTTAAATAGGTTAATACACGAAACTACATTCAGCAATCCGCTGCCAACCGTACAGCGAATAAAGTAACTACTGCGATGTAAATGTAAAATTATATGCAGTGACGTGTAGAGGTTTTATAGAGGTTAAATATTTAGTGCTCACTTTATCCAGAATGCACTGCGATAAACTTACCTTTATAGTAGAGTGCATCGTAACTTCATAAAAAATAACAGAGAGAAACTGACATTACAAAACTCATATCCTCAACAACCGAACAAGACTAATTATTACTGTGTAGGCCTACTGTAAATATTACTGTACACTCAAGTGTAACTTATCAAAAAACACATGAAAAAACTGAGCAAAAATGTAATAGCAAGAACGATGGTTTACTAGGTATACATGAAATGTAGACTAAGATCAAATGACATTGTTTAATTGACATTTAGTTACGTACTTAAACTGTAGTTTTCAAATTACAGACTAAATAGTAGAATGTGTACTTATTAAGAAGTGAAATATACTTACTTATTTAATATGTTACCTAATCTGTTGTTTGTTCACTTTTTTTATCAGTCATCACTGACAAACAACAAATTCGCCGGTGAAAAGCATTACAACTTTTTATTGAATCAGTGGAAATTTCACTGAATCAAATTTAGTGTGTAGATAGCTTCCAAGATTGGGATTTGAAACATGAAAATGAACGATAAAATAACAATAAAATGTAGTTAACATAACTTAGCGTACATGTAAATTTTGTGACGAAACATAATCACGGAAAAATAATGTTTTTGAATGTAGACACCTTCACATCATGCATTAAATAGGAGTTGGTTACCCCATATTGTTTAGAACTTTGTGGCCATTCGCTATAGAGATCACATATTCATAATCAGCATACAAAAATAATAATGTCACAAACTTTGAATGAGCTGTGCAATGAGACTGAATGGCTGGATTTAGTTGCTTGGATATACTCCATTGCGAAATAAATGACTGTCAAAGAAAATTAAATGTAATAGAAAAACATAAATCTCATCGTTGTGATGTTTATTGTTTTACTGTTCGTGTATAATGCCTACTGTGTTTTTGTTTCGTCTCATTGTTGTGTCGCATGTTAACTTGGGTTTATTATTTTTGATTTTTGGGTTTTATTATTTTCATTTATTATCTGTTTGTTCCTTGTTTTTATTTTACCCGATTCCATTTTCTGAAATTTTATGTTATGAATGTACCCTGTTGACTAATGCATACTATACTTATTTATGTTTTTCTTATATATTAAGTTTTCTTTGACAGTCATTTATTTTGCAATGGAGTATGTTCAAGCAACTAAATGTAATAATGCAATAACGTCGCCTTTTCAGTAGGTTTTAAGTTGTAATCACGTCTATGTGAACCGAAATCATATGTTCATTTGGAAGAGGATGTGTGGATGCCAGGGTGGTAGGCAGCCTGTAATGCTGACACATCTGACGTGTTGGATATATTTATCTTATTTGCTTGTCATTTAATAGAGCATTTACACATTTTAAATTTCTACCTCTGAGGTCGTCTACCGCCCTCGTGAATCACATAAGGTTCTATGTTCCATGTATGTTTCCCTAATTATTTCTCCTGAGGCTTTCACTCCTGTCGGATCAGCATATAATACGACTCATCCTGTATATTATACATAAACTCACACATGGGAGTAATGTACTATAAACGAGTAGGCGCGGCTTCACACAGCAGTTTCAGCAAAGTGTGAGGCTTGGGGGACAACAAATCTCCGGCCTCCTTTATTACTGCAGTTCATAAATTTCTATTAACTGCGCCGCAGTTTTCTCGCTGCTGCACTGTGGCTTGAAAAAAAAAAAAAAGTTACGACACAACGTGCCATTATTGTACAGTCTGTGTACTATATTGCAGTACGCTAGCGAGGGCTGGAACAGCGTATTGTTGCCTGTAAATCACGTATAGATAAGATTTACGGGAATAATTGTTGAAATTCTTTCGCAAACAAACATTATTGTAATTGCTATTTTTAAGAAGTAAGAAACACACCTTCACTTCATGGGACGGTACCCTACATAGTATTAAGAGTACTTTGTTTTCTTTAAAAAAATTGAGGAAATAGTTATGTGTATAATGTATTTTCTCACGCAATACAAATAAAGATCATAAGCTATTTAAACCTAATTTAACAGGCATTGAATTCATTTTAAAAAATTTCGTATGGTATTCAGAGTGAGATTAGGAGTTTAACCCCCAACGAAAGCATTATTTTAAATTTCTCGTGCATCACAATAGTGTTTTGAAAGAGGTAGCTGCTAGCATTCTCGTTATGGTGTTATTAGCTGTCTAAAGTGAATTTAAACTATTTAAGGGCGCGGTCTACCGCAATATTCATCGCCATATTTTTATATTTTATTTGTACCGGAATTTTTTTTTCTTATTTTAGACATAAAATGTGACTAAATTTGGCTATTATGACATTTTTTATCTCTCATAGTTTACGCATAATGGCTTGTTAAAGTCATATTTTACATGTTTCCGTTTTAAGGACTACACTAAAACCAACTGTTACATCAAACAAAAAAAAATCACAGGGTATAAAGACATTGCAGGCTACAATGTCATGCTCATAAAAATAAAGAACACAATTTATTTGTATTAAAAATTGTTGGAACTGAATATTAAAAATTTTAAAAATTCAATAATTTATTTTAAAATACAAAAATGTTTATTAGGCTATTTATTTTTATGAGCATGACATTGTAGCATGCAATGTCTTTATCCACTGTGATTTTTTTTTAGTTTGGTATATCAGTTGGTTTTAGTGTAGTCCTTAAAACGGCAACATGCAAAATATGACTTTAACACGCCATTAGGCGAAAACTATGAGAGATAAAAAAATTTTATAAAAGCCAAATTTATTTAAATGTTGCGTCTAAAACAAGAAAAAAAAAATCTGGTACAAATAAAAATAAATAAATTGTGATGAAAATTGCGGTAGAATGCGCCCAGGCCCAGTTTAATTTTTCTTATAATGAGGCGTGGTTATTTTTCCTTATCAGCCATTTGTTTCTGCAAACAAGTGACTAATCAACACAGTGCATAAGTAAATTCAATATCTTGGGACATAATGAAATTAGTTTCAAAGTTTTTGACGTTTGTTGGTCAGACTTTGTGTTTTCTTCTATATAAACATCTAACACATAATAATTGGTTGAAAGTATAGATCAGGACTTCTCAATTAAATGTACCTTCGGGCCACTTGCTTTAATTTTTTTAAAACTACCAAAAACACTCGGGGACTAAAAGTTAAAAAAAAAAAAAAAAAAAAAAAAAATGCAGTCAATAATGATAGGCATTGCACGGAATCATTTAATTGAACTTAATGTTGGTCTAACATAAATCATTGTCAAACGCAGATATTACATTGGCCTAACTATAACTATTAAGAAATGGCATTTAAATAATTATAACAAAACATTTTCGCTGATTTCTGACATTTTGATGGCGGGCCAGTAGAAATCTCTCTGTGGGCCGCATCAGGCCCACGGGCAGCCTATTGAAAAGGCCTGACGTAACCTAATCCACCCTAACTTAACCCAACCTAACCTAACCCAACCAAACCTAACCTAACCCAACGTAACCCAACCTAACCCAACATAACCTAACACAACATAACCTAACCCAACATTACCTAACCCAGCCCAACATAACCCAACGTAATTTAACCTAACCTAGCCTAGCCCAACTTATCCCAACCTAACCTAACGCAACCGAACCTAACCCAAACTAACCCAACGCAACCTAACCTAATCCAAACTAACCCAACCTAACCCAGCTTATCCCAACCTAACCTAACGCAACCTAACCCAACCTAACCCAACTTAACCCAACTTAACCCAACCTAACCCAATTTAACCCAAATTAACCCAATTTAACCCAAACTAACCTAACCCAATGTAACCTAACCCAACCCAACGTAATCCAACCCAATGTAATCCAACTCAATGTAACCTAACCCAACGTAACCTAACCTAACCAAACGCAACCTAACCTAACCCAACCTAACCCAACCTAACCCAATTTAACCCAACTTAACCCAATTTAACCCAACTTAACCCAACATAACCTAACCAAATCTAACCTAACCTAACCCAACGTAATCCAACCCAATGTAATCCAACCCAATGTAACCTAACCCAACGTAACCTAACCTAACCCAACGTAACATAACCTAACCCAACGTAACCAAACCTAACCCAACATAACCTAACATAACCCAACATAACCTAACCCAACGTAACATAACCCAATGTAACATAACCCAATGTAACATAACCCAACGTAACCTAACCCAACGTAACCTAACCCAACCTAACCTAATCCAACCTAACCTAACCCAACATAACCTAACCCAGCCCAACCTAACGCAACGTAATTTAACCTTACCTAACCTAGCCCAAATTATCCCAACCTAACGCAACCTAACCTAACCCAACCTAACCCAACTTAACCCAACTTAACCCAACCTAACCCAATTTAACCCAACTGAACCCAAATTAACACAACTTAACCCAACCTAACGTAACCCAATGTAACCTAACCTAATCTAACCTAACCCAACGTAATCCAACCTAATGTAATCCAACCTAATGTAATCCAACCTAATGTAATCCAACCCAATGTAACCTAACCCAACGTAACCTAACCTAACCCAAATTTACCTAACCCAACATAACATAACCCAATGTAACTTAACCCAACATAAACTAAACCAACATAACCTAACCCAACCCAACCTAACCCAAACCAAACCTAACCCAAACCCAAACCAAACCCAACCTAACCCAAACCTAACCTAACCCAACATAACCTAACTCAACCTAACCTAACCCAACCAGAATAAACCTAACCCAACCTTAACTAACGCAACCTAAACTAACCTAACCTAATCCAACCTAACTTAACCTAACCTAGCCCAGCTTAACCCAACCTTACCTAACCCACCCTAACCTAACTTAACCCAACCTAACCTATTGCAACCTAACCTAACCCAACCTTACCTAACTTAACCCAACCTAACCCAACCTGAGCCAGCCAGACCTAAACCCACCTAAGCCAAACCAACCTAACCTAACGCAACCTAACCTAACGCAACCTAACCAAACGTAACCTAACCTAACGCAACCTAACCTAACGCAACCTAACCTAATGTAACCTAACCTAACGCAACCTAACATAACCCAACCTTACCCAACCTAATCTAACCTAGCCCAACCTAACCTAACCCACCCTAACCTAACTTAACCCAACCTAACCTATTGCAACATAACCTAACCAAACCTTACCTAACTTAACCCAACCTAACCCAACCTAAGCCAGCCAGTACTAAACCCACCTAAGCCAAACCAACCTAACCTAACGCAACCTAACCTAACGCAACCTAACCTAACGCAACCTAACCTAACGCAACCTAACCTAACGCAACCTAACCTAACATAACATAACCTAATGCAACCTAACATTACCCAACCTTACCCAACCTAATCTAACCTAGCCCAACCTAACCTAACCCACCCTAACCTAACTTAACCAAACCTAACCTATTGCAACATAACCTAACCCAACCTTACCTAACTTAACACAACCTAACCCAACCTGAGCCAGCCAGACCTAAACCCACCTAAGCCAAACCAACCTAACCTAACGCAACCTAACCTAACGCAACCTAACCTAACGCAACCTAACCAAACGCAACCTAACCTAACGCAAACTAACCTAACGCAACCTAAACTAACGCAACCTAACCTAACGCAACCTAACCTAACGTAACCTAACCTAATGCAACCTAAGATAAACCCAACCTTACCCAACCTAATCTAACCTAGCCCAACCTAACCTAACCCACCCTAACCTAACTTAACCCAACCTAACCTATTGCAACATAACCTAACCCAACCTTACCTAACTTAACCCAACCTAACCCAACCTGAGCCAGCCAGAACTAAACCCACCTAAGCCAAACCAACCTAACCTAACGCAACCTAACCTAACGCAACCTAACCTAACGCAACCTAACCTAACGCAACCTAACCTGACGTAACCTTACCTAACGCAATCTAACATTACCCAACCTTACCCAACCTAACCTAACATAGCCCAACCTAACCTAACACACCCTAACCTAACTTAACCAAACCTAACCTATTGCAACCTAACCTAACCCAACCTTACCTAACTTAACCCAACCTAACCTATTGCAACATAACCTAACCCAACCTTACCTAACTTAACCCAACCTAACCCAACCTGAGCCAGCCAGAACTAAACCCACCTAAGCCAAACCAACCTAACCTAACGCAACCTAACCTAACGCAACCTAACCTGACGTAACCTTACCTAA
>PNEQ01093997.1:0-19583 GCA_003012365.1 Medauroidea extradentata | reverse complement strand
TCTACACCAACATAGAGGTGTTGAGTCCCGGTTTTACGACTTACATATAACTCCCACGTCTTCTCTTAACTCTAACACACGGCGATCTCGACGCACTGTATTAGGCAAGCCAGGTTTCCCAAACACTAGGCGACGCCCCCTCATTATAACTAGTGCCCCACGAAGCATCTCGGGATCACATTAGACATATGCTGACGCCAAAAAACGTGTATAAACGTATTTAAGAAGTTACGGAAGTTAAGTTTACGGTTACGTTACGTTTATGCCAACATGAAACCACAATTCTGCACAAGCAAATTTAGAAAAAAGAAAGGGATAGGGTGGGTAGGCCAAGTACCTTACAGTACGGTAAAAAGTTTTGGGCTACTTAATATTTTGTTAAAACAGTATACTGAAGCATGTAGAATATAGTACAGTAATTTATTGGTTGCCTGTGCACTGATTATCTTCCTCGCTATTTTTCTTCAATACGTTAAAAAATAGTTTCTTAAAAAAATTAATTAGACTTTTAATTAAATATGTCTGGAGAGTACATCATCAGTTTTAAGTGGACATTAATTTTACTAGGATCCTGGGTGATTTTTGTAATTTTAAGTAAAGATTATGTGGGGTTCCCAATGATCCGCAGTATTAACCTTCAAAATTAGTGCAGGTTGTACTTAACCTTGTTCGTCTTGTAATGGCTGCACGATTCTTTTTACCCATGTCATGTAATCTCTTTTTCTGACTGTACCATTAAATTCATTTGCGAATAACAGGCTGGACAGTGGGATTTTCATCATATTCTTTTGGTGACCTGTACCAAATGTTGTAGGACGAAAATATGGGAAACAGTAACCATTAATAAGCATGGGATGAGTTACTAGAAGTGTGAGCGTGTAACTCTAGCAAAATATTGAAATTAGTGTTTATTGTAATAAGCAAATAATTGGACTCTGACAATCTCTTATATTGCAAGATTGTATAGTTATCCAGTTTGTCCTTATTAGTACGTTACGTTATTGAATAAATATGTATTAATGAGTTTTGTATTTAACAGGTACATGAACCTGTTTTTTATACCTTCTGATTTGACACTTTCCCATCATTTTACAGCGAGTTTTTGTGGTCCCATTTGTTGTTTTTACATTGAAAATTTCCATCTTTCCTGCATTTTACAACAATTTTTTCCAGGTCCCTTAAAAAGTGTAAAAAAAAGGGGTGTCTACTGTATTTATGCAATAACTGTAAAAAATCTTGGAAATTATTTTTAGGCAGCATACCTACCCATATCACAACCATGATTTCTTTTTACCAATGGACTTAATATTTCAGCATACTGTTTTACACACAAAAAAATTATACTGAGCATTTTAAATTGACCTTTAGTTTCTTATCGGATTGTAAAGAGAAAGAAAACCACTTTGTAAAAATTAAAACTTTGTATCAATAAGCTTTGCAACAAGGTTTCTTCACTGTATTTCATTAGAAACATACTTTTATTTGCATAAGAAAGAGACTGACACTAGCTATCAATATTTTAAATCAATAAAGTGGATTTACAAACAATCATGTGTTCTTAAGTCACAATTACATTCCAGTACTTAAAATTGCCTACCAAGCATTGTGTTATTGCAGATGAAACTGTGCTCCTATCTGTTATTAGTTGACATCAATCACATGTTTTTTGTTTTTCTTAAGACTTTTCTGAATTGCTGGTTAATAATATTTGCCTGTACCTAGTATGTTTTCAGCACAGTCTAAAGTTCTGGTTACTTCTAAAACTAACTATTGTACACGTTAAGATGCTTAAAAAAATATTTATTTTCCAATTTTCACAAGATGTACCGTAATTAGAGTTAAGAGTATTGAGGAGTGATTTGATTCTTATCAAACATGTGTTGCAGGTCATTCAAGATAAGTGAAAATAAATTCATGTCTTGAAGTGTTTTGTTTATCTTGCTTCTCATGGCAACTGCCTGTATTCCTATGCATGTGGTAAATATTGTGATTGTGCTCTTTGAAGTGTCAACCTTTTCAAACTGTAGTTTATGTTATTTTTAATTTTTTTACAGTTTTTTTCTCAGAAATAAATTATTTTAGCTGTTTATAATTTTGCTTCCTCAATGATTTGTTTCTTCATATTTTTATGCTGTTTGAAAGAGTTTTATATTACTATGAAATGCTCTTCTGGTTAGAATTCCAATATTTATCAACACAGACACGTTACATTCAATTTATATACAGTACATATTTTCCATAGGTACATAACAATAATACGTAATAATTTTTATGATTAAAACTTTTCTGTTCAGTTGGATTAGGGTAAAATTTTACCTTCTTATTCTTCCAGTTTTCATTATCCTATGCTGTTTATGTTATTGTTCACATTTTTTTACACCTATTTGCGGTCTAATTGCTGGACTTGAAATCCTGCAAATTCTATGCTTTGAATACTGCAGTACAGATGTTGCTGCTAAATTTGAGAGTTTGTAGTTCAGACTAATGAGGCTGTGAATGTTTGTTGAGTTTTTAAATACTAATTAATAGTGTCTGATATGTAGTTAACATGATCAGGTACCATAGCCTGGCTGCATTTCTAAATAAATGCTGCACAAATTATCTAGCAATATATTTAAATAGTAGCTTGTAGATAGTATCATATGTGTTTGTATTATGCTGTTAAGAAAATTATTACATTCCATGTTTAAAAAAATGTTTTTGCTTGTGTTTTATTTTTATGTTTTTGTGTTACGCTACTTCCAACTTTAAATGTCAACATTTAAATTGCTTAAATTCATCTTTAATCTCTTGTTTAGAGCAGTTAACATTGTTTCACAGGTAAAGTAACCGTATTACTGAAGAATGATACATCTCGTACAATTTCTTTACCATTTAGTTATCAAATTTTTGTTAGAATTCTTTGGAGCTAGTATGTACAGTTCACTCTTATAAGATATTCTGAACCATGATTACAGAGTATGAGAAAACTTGGTTTCATAAGTAAGAGGAGTATTAAGAGGGAATAAATACATGTACTGTGAAGATAGGAACCATAGGTCTGCTGTGATTGGTTGGGATCCTACATGCATATATAGCCTCCTCGGGAAAACTTCTTAAATTGTCAAATTTTTATTGTATGCGTATAGACATGGTAAAAACTATTCAAACCTACGTATTTACAGTAAAACCTCTTTATAAACACCCCTCACAGTTCCCTAGAATAGGGTCTTTAAATAGGGATGGTCTTAACAAAGATGTTTAACAGTACAGTAAAACCCCTATTTTAAAACCCCACGGTTCTTGAGGAAAGGGTTGTTATAGAGAGGTGGTTGTCTTAAAAGGGGTTGGTATAAAGGTGTTTTACGGTATTAAGGGGAACATTTCTTACATGGGAACTTCCTCAGAGGAGTTTACTTTATTAATATAGATATATACTCAGTACAGCTGCAGACAGTGAAAATGGGCAAACGTTCAGTGCAAATGTTGTAATTATTTCTCTCTAGCTTAGCGGCACAATTCACATCTGTACAACATTGAGTCATACATGCGTCGGAAAATTCCACACGCTTTTCGGACCTGCTGTGCAGTCTCAAATTATTTGTGTGATTAGTTCCACCTGACTTTCAAATGAGGTTTCATACACCAGGTCTTTTATGTGACCCTAAAAAAGGCAAGTGAATTAAGGAAGGAGGGGGGGGTCAATGCTTATTCACTTGTTGTCAAACACTGCAGTGATGCAGCTAAAGCATCACAGCAGACCTACAGTTCCCATCTTTACAACGCTCGTAATTGTACCCTCCAGCAAATGGCAAGTTAAAAGGACCACAGAATGTAGCACGAACAGTCTCAATTAGTGTTCGCATAAAAACCTATCCTTGCAGACCTTACAGACATGTGGTTTCTAGGTATTTTAACAATATTTGTTTGTGCCCTATTTACAAAGAAAATTTGTTTCACTTCCTGTGTATAACAAAACATTATATCTCTCTGAAAATCTACTAGAAAACAAACATTTTACATAAGCAGTAATAGAGCGTAAAAAAAAAATATTTATTTTGTCAATAAATACATATATACATACTATGTAGTCTATAAACAATACAGAAAAATATACAGTACTGTATGTAGTTTGTACTAACTCTAGAAAGACTCGAAATCTGAGTGACAAACAGGCAAACAAGGAAATGTGATTGTAAAAGAAGTACCGTAAAATGAGATGAATAGGGGCTCTGGGGTGTATAGGGACAAAATTTCAACTCGTTCCAGTACGCATTTTTAAAACACTAGTTTTTCCTTAAGGTTGGTGTGTTAATAATTTTACAAAGAGTAATTGTATTGAAATATATTTAGATTTAAGATAATTCTCCAAGCTAGGAATCTCTTTCAAATTTGTCCCTATTCGCCTTATTTTCAAGAATTGTTTGCATGATTTATTTGATAATGTACAAGTTTTTGTAGAGAACTAACAACGTGAATGTTTAGTAACAGTTTTGCTATACCAGTAAACAAAGTAATGTTATCCTGCACCATATGTAGTGACAACTGGCTTTTGCAATTGTAATACGAAACTTCGTGCCTTATCCCAACACTAAATGTTACCCCTTTAGTGGTGAGTACAAATATGCAAAAACTGCTAAGAAACAACTTCAGTGTTGATGTAGTAGACACTTCATGCAAAAATAAATGTAGTACAGATATTCAGTTGAGTGTCTTGAGTTAATAGAAGCAGCAGGCTGCAAGGACAGTGGAAATTAGAGCGCCCAGAGAAAACAGGAAATCTGCCAGCTAATTGCAGCGTCTAGCATGGTTCCTCACTAACAAAAAAACGAGAGCAACTGCTGAGATTCTAACCTGGAGTGTTGTGTTGAGAGGAAAGTTATGTGACCACTGTGGCCACTTGTGCATACAAACGTTAACCAAAAATGAACTCTGATTTCCTTTTAACTATCTGAGAGCTCTGATTTCCTTTTAACACTCTGAAGGAAGTAGTAAGTATGTAGTTGCTAATTTTTCAGTAACTGAGGTAGTCTGTCTAACAAGGACAAGCGAAATGTTGAATGTAAGAAAAAAGTAGGGTGAATATTTTATTTTTATTTTACACTAGGAGAGCATAGTAAATGAGAAGATTGATGTGGGCAGTATCACCAGTACAAGCGTCAGCTAATGAGGATTTTTTAAAATCTTACTAGATGTCAATAGCATTTACGATATACATATACGTAGTACTGTGTCGTGCAGAAAATAAAAGCTTAAAATACACATTTTAAGCCAGTTACAAGAAATGCAAATACAGTTATGAAGTCAACCTTATTCTGTATTCTCAGGTTCCACTACTTACTGCAAACAGGTGTACCAATGTTTTTTAAGATATTAAATTAAAACTTCCCTCACATATGCAAAATAGCACTGTGAAATAGGGTGTGGGTTTTGCGTAAAGAGAGAGCGTTAACAAATGTAATCCTGTTTAAAAAGGTACCTATACTTGACAAAGTGTTCCTTTTACGTTGACTATCTTAATTGTATTTTTCATCAAATAATAGCAAACTAACACTGCTTCGAATTTACGGAGCCATGTTGCTTGTAGTTGTGGAGAAAGACGAATTATTTTTTAAAAGCTTGAAGGACTGTGAGGTCATCTTGTCTTTTAAGGGTTCTTCAACTGAGTTATTCACAGTACAGTATGTCTTCTAATAGTTTATGGGGGTGAGACAACAAAACTTTTTCTCTTGGGTTGAAGGGGCACTTGCTATCCCAATATTTTAAAATAAAAATATACAAATGTTTTACATATGAGGAGCAAACATTCAAAACTAAACATGTCCAAAAATCTGCATAAAAGTTGAATACCTTTTCTACATAAATTTCGTGTGTTGAAAATGAGTATAAGCTCAGATTCATTAAATTAAATACTGTACCATTGGATGTGTCATGAGTCTTCTTACTAACTATTGTAATATTCCAATTTTTTCAACTTCCTCTGCAACTTAATAAGATGTGACATGTCTGATTTTGAATGTTTGCTACTCATAAAGTATTTCACTTTTGAACTTTCACATCAATAAATTTTCTTTACACAGTGATCAAGTTGCATTCGTATGTATTTCCAATGTAAAATAGCGGTTACGTGCTAAAACATATATTTTTTTAAATTTTCTTTCAATCTACGAGTACAGTATGCGTTAAACAACAAACAAACTTCAACATACCTATATCCAGGAAGAATGCCCTGTAACCAGTGACATTAGCCATAAGGGGGTGGGGGTGTCCATGAGGTCCAGGCCCCTCCCTCCTTACCTTATGGAAACTACTTAAGTAGCACCATTTTGCTCCTTGAAAATCCAAATTTTCCGAGGAGAGGACCCCTGGACCACCTGCTTTATTGCAGGTATCAGTGTTACTTTATAGTATTCCCAAGTTTGGGGCCCCCTCCCCCCGTAAAGACAAATTCTGGCTATGGCCCTGCTGTAACACGTTGTGGATTTTTATGGTCATACCATTCAATTAATAGCAACACAATTGAGCCATCTTCACATGTCTTGATTGTGTCAGTATGTGTGAAGCGAAGTAACGGTTAATGAAGAAAGTTATTGCATTGTTCAATTTACATATGTAGAAGAGTTCAGTGGTGCAATGGAGCGTCAAACATGTGATGGAAACACTGAAGGGTTATGGCGAGAATTCAGAAACAAATTCCTCTTTCGACGTACTGTACGTTCATTGGAAATCAATAAGGAATTCGAATACATTTCTCACGCTTCAAACTTTGTACATTTTTAAATTGAAAAATTAAGCAAATATGTGATTTTTTAAACAGATTTGCAGAAGCATAACACTTTTCAAAGTTGGAACGACGACATAGAAGTCATTGAACTAAACTAGACGGTCCAGTTGTGTTTAAGTATCATGTCCATTACTAGATAACTTGACAATTTTGAAACAATTTTGACGCCTTTCAACGAAATTGCAGAAACTGATATACCTATGGGGGAGAGGTCAGTATAGTACTTAAATACATAGAAGAGGATTTTTTTTACTACAAAGAGTGCTTTACTTGTGTAACATCCTACCTAAAGCCCTCAACGGCAGTAATGTGTAAGCTATAAAGCCAAAAAAAATTTTGTAGCTGTCTAATCACTTCACTGAACATAATAGTGTGGTTTTTATACACAAGCATTACCAAGAAAAGGCAGAATCCCACAAAAAAAAATATGTCATAAGAGTAAAACCCATTTTTAAATAGTGAACAGTTTTATGAAGCTGCAATACTTTTTCCTCTTCGTTACATTCTTGTGCAAGTAACACGAAACAGACTAGCTGAAAACAATTTTGACACCATAAATCATCTGAGTGCATTACCAAGTTAAAATGATGTTAACTCCTCTGGTACAGTAGTTGGATAAAATCAGTACAACCTAGACAAGGAAAGTCTTGTGGCAGGACTTGAATATGTACTTTTATAAACGGACCAGTGTAAATAACAAGTAAATGTAAAAATGAGTGGTTGATTGTGTGTGTCTTATGCTGTATATGTAGTAATGTTTTTTCTCTACAAATTACAAACACTAGCCTACCAATTATTACACTTCTTGGTTTTTTCATAGTCTCAAAGCTTAGTTTCTGTATTACGTCAAGTCTGTGTAACAAGCATATGTTTCATGTTTTCTATGCAACTTAAAATATTTTCTTTTTTACTTCTGCAATAAATTTTAAAATTTGCAAGTATGGGGAGTACAAAAGTGATTTAACAGCATAGTCATGATATCACGGCACAAAATTGATTTAAAACAACCTTAGTTTTATGACACAACATTGGTTGAAAAGGCCATCCTTAATATTACAATGCAACAACAATTTTACAACACATTATAAATTTTAAATTGCAACCTCAATTTTATGACCTTTTTTTTTATGAGCTTCAATTTTATGATTAGCATGGATGATTGGGAGTTGAATGTACACGTTTATCCAAAATGTGAAACTTGGCAACATTACCTCACAATTGGAGTGTAGAGGTGTGTGTTTCATCAGACTGTAGTTTTGGCTGGGTCCTCTACTGGAAAATGTGATGTGCTGATGATTTTGTAGCGTTACAATGTTGTACTTAGTGGGGACATGTAGGTGAGGTGAGTTCATTGCTCTGAAAATTATTACCTTATTTCACCCTCTGGTTTATTGTTTTCCCTTTACTGTAACCTATATTTTCTTCTCAAGCATGTAGGTCTTTTCTCGTTACGGAAGTCTAGGTTACAGTGTATGAACATATGCCATACCGGTATACGTGTATTTTGCATAACGTTAGTTGTGTGTTACGGTTGTCGACCATGTCTCAACTACTTGAGGTACCATTAATAACACCACTAAAGCGACCCCTTGCAATGTAAAAATACTATTACCACTTAAATTATATTTTTAAAAAATACATCAACTTTTTCAGCGCTATATGTGCTAAACCTTAGTCGGAGCTGCGGACATTGTATTCTCACTGATATCTGCTGTGAATACAAATAACATCGAAGACATTTTCAGTATAACTGATAATTACATTGTAAAAATATTTATCTGCAGTTGAAACGAGTCCAACATATACATCAGAGACAAAAACTGTTCACTTTCTTGTTAGCACTTTCCCTATATGAAAATTATATCTGACTCAAATCTGGCCAATCTTAGACAACTTTTTGTTCTTAGGAACTACATCCTCCAGTCACTTGGCATATCATTGATGTTGCTTTCATAGAGGATTCTTCTGCATCGGCTATTAGCTTATGCATTCGCCTCTCATACACTGGTATCAACTCCCTCACAACTGCTCACATCTGGTGCAAAGGGACCTGGATTTTTCTTTGAGTTGCTGGTCACTTGGTCAAAAAAGCATAGCTAGCAAGTTCGCCATCCAACATTCAGGCAGGACTCTGTGCAGTGGCAAGTCATAGCCACACGTACGACACACTTTCTCCCATCATGCCGCCACTCAAACCCCACGAGCCAGCAAAGTAACTGGAGTCATTCCCTAATTAGCTGCAACAAACCTGCCAGAACGAGGCGTGGTCAATAAGAAATTAATCACAGTAAGCAGTAGCCAATCAGATTACAATGTCCGTACCTGGAGCCTTGTGTTACAGTGCAACAACAATTTTACAACACATTATCAATTCAAAAATACAACCTCAATTTTATGACTTTTTTTTAATGAGCATCAATTTTATGTTGGCAGGGAATGTTGCCAAGTACGTGAAGGTTTTTTTTTTTGTACATGTGTGTGATAGTGAGTGAGAACTCGCCCTGCGGATCATCCATGACAAGTCACCGCCACACTTACGACGCACTTTCTCCCATTATGCCGCCACTTGAACCGCACGAGCCAGCAAAGTAGCGGAAGTCATTCCCTAACCAGCTGCAACAAACCTTTCAGAACTAGGCCTGGTTAATAAGAAATTAATCACAGTATGCAGTAGCCAATCAGATTACAAGGTCCATACCTAGAGCCTTGTGTTACCAACATCAAAGGAGGTTTGAGATGATAGCTGGTGGTCAGACCACTGGCCCCCTCATCACTTGTTTTTTTATGTGGAATTTTTAACACACATGTATTATTTTGTGTGTTGTATAACTATTTCTGTCAATTTCTATATCAATGTAATTTTGCTGGTAACTGGATGTAAGTGGCCAGTGGCCTTCGTGTTTTCTCAGAGTACTCCTGTTTCATCCTCCCTCTTTTATTCTGCCATTATTTCTTACGCTACTAGTGTCTTCTTCGCCAGCACTCAAGAACTTGCTGTTAGGCACTGACTGGATTCTCTTCACGTCTCATATCAAACGTACCACCACTCCATTTCACTTCTATGCAAGAACTATTCTGTGATGTGGCCAACTACTCTGTGAATAGACGAAGTGGCAGGCCTCGAGGAAGGAAGCGGAATGTGGGGGACGTGACGAGCGCTATACTTTAGTTGACCCGCAGCATTAGTTTTATTATAGAATTTTATAAATATATTTTTATTGAAAATGTAAATGGGTTCTAATGTTTTTGGTTTGGTGGGCCAAATTATAAATATTGACCATCGAACAGAAATTATACCATACATGAGAAAAAAAAATTATTTGAGAGAAAATTTTTAAGGTTAAAGTTATAAAAATTCAAACTGAACAACCAGCCGACGCTGCAGCTTATCAACATTGCCACATTGCAATCCTTTCAGTTATTTTTATCAACTTTTATCATCAAAGATTGGACTTCACAAAAATTCTAAGTATCGAAGTCTCTGTTTTTAATATTCAGACGAACCACTATTGCAGGAAACGGCAATAGCATTGAATTACCCAATGTATTCCCTTTAAGAGTTGTTAGCCTTATCTCTGGCTTATTACAAAACACGACAGTACTCTCGATGTGCGATAATATCTAATTAATCGAATGTAAACATGACGTGGCCGATAGTAGGAACTAGGAAGGTCGCAGTCAGTACAGTTCATACATTTCATCAGCCGCGTCTCGTCGACTCGATTGTATTTAAAAATTTGGACGTTCGCGCGGCTGTTCGAAAAAGTTGCCGTGGCAGGAACGAAGCGAAGGAAGGGGAAGGAGGGCACTGGAGTCGACCAATGAAGCGGCAGTCTTACAACTCCGCCTCCCGTCCGTTCGCACGCGTGCCACTTCTCCTCGCAGTGTCTGTTTGTATCGACTGGAAGCATACACGTAGGTCGTTGCCTTAGAAATCTGTACGTGAGTACGCTGTGTTCCATTCCGTAATTTTAGTTAGTTTACCGACATAATTTATTTGGTAATTCAGTGGTTAATTTTCAATAACGACTCTTGTTTTAAATACGACATTGGCCTACTAAACGGCTGTTCGATTTTTAGCAGGCTAAAGTAGTAATATATCGTTGAGAATCATGCTAATTGCATAGATAGTTTTCTCAATATGTTTTTCGACTGCTAACGCAGGCGGCTACTTCTATTTTATCAGTCGTTCGCCAACTCTCTCACTCACTAGTAAGTATTATACCCTATGTACAAACATTGACATAGTTTGTTTCTTTCGGTACGTAATGAATGCTCTACTTGCAGCCTACGTGGTGCCATTTCAGCCCCAAGTGAAAGTATCCGTCCTCGTGTTTTTTATACATTCAAAAAATCATTCCGGAACGTCTACATTACCAAGTGAAACCGGACATGCTGTGAAACGATTGTACTGACATACTTTAGAGCTTGGGCCCCGAGTTTTTGTGTTTGACGATGATTATTTTTTAAAACATAAACGGTAGCCGATATCGTAAAATCGCTTAGTAACTTTTTTATAACTGGTTTTAACTACGTACTCTTATTTTTTTTTTCGAGACAAAATACATCATGATGGTGGATAATAATAGTTCATAAACGAAATTTCCATTTTATTGATAAATTAGCTAAAATATGTATATCGTTCGTGTCGAAAAATTACAGTACATTGTGAAACCAATTTGCAACAAAGTTACGGAGCAATTTTACGTTATCGGCTGTTGTCTGGGTTTAGAAAAAATATTATCTCGAAAGCCAAGAAACAGGTCTCGCCCTTAAGGTGGCCGCCTTGCCAGACCGTGAAAAGTATGTGTAGAGCTTCGGCCGGCATAAAACATTCTGTCTGTTCCATAACCGCTCAACGTAGTGATGTGTACCTAGAAATAATAAGTATTTTACAAAAAATCGCACGTATATTTTTGCGCACATTTAATACCAGCAATCGCGGACGAAAACGACAAACGGAAGATTTCGAGGTATTATTAAGGGTAGTGCCTAAGAGCCATGGCGAGAACAATGGTAAGGAAGTGCGTGTTAAATTTAGCTCAGTGGGACCCAGTATTGGCGGTTCACGACGAAGTAATTACTCTTGAAGGCCATCTTGTTTAGAATAATATTTTTAAAAGTATTTGTTGTGACCTTAGCGCTTAGCGGTTAACTTAGGTAGATTCGTTTGTGTTAAGGGTGTTCTATGGAATATTGTTAGTTTTGTACCCGATACTTGTGATTACATTTTACTCGTACGAAACAATTTTAGCTCTCATAACGGGGTGTCAAAGTCGAAATTTGTTTGTTACACTGCCTTGCAGATAGTGAAAACCAACTGACGTACATAAAATAATTATCAGTGAACTTACATCCCACGAGCTATGCAATAAAACATTTAAAAAAACCTCAACGTAATATCTTGATTTAAAAAAAAATCGCAAAAGAACAGGAAAAAAGTTGCAAATTCAGATTCTTTTAAAATACAAAAACAGTTCGCGGGATTGTTTTAAATGTTTTTACGTAGCCCGTAGTATGTTATTTTATTGTGAATTATTTTACGTACGTAAGTCAATTAGTTTTCACTATTTTCATGGCAGCAGAACATGCAATTTTTTACTTTGACGCACCGTTATGAGAAAACTACGCCAGCTAAAATTTTCGTAAGAGGAAACTGTACTCACAAGTATCGTCTACAAAACTAACACTATTTCATATAAATATAAAATTATGACTTTATCGCACTTGAACACCCTTAAGTGACAGCAGACTTGAAATAGTCACCAAAGAATAAATAACTAGGGTTTTAAAAGTGCTCACTTTATACCGAACCATCTACACCTGTCAAACATGTATACAGAATGTCCAGAAACAAATGCATAATAAGCACACCACGCGAATCCTAGGCTAAATTTGAGGCGAAAATGTTAGTGGAAAAATGATGTATGACCACATTTTACGTGCACAATGTGGCAACACTGCACGGAGAAAGTCCCTCATAGCGCTCCACATCCTGGTATTATTTTGTAAATGTCACGTCAAGTAAACGTAGGATAGTGTTTGGACTGCTCGGGATTTTAACCTGCACCCATAATATGCAGTTTATAACAGTAGTAGAAAGATAAATAAGATATAAGTGGAGCGCCAGAGGTGACTAGCAACAATGCTATGTTGCCATGTTGTGCAGATAAAATGTTATACATCATTTTGCCACTAACATTTCGTCTCCAAATTAGCCCAGGATTCGCGGGTGTGTGCTTATTATGCAGTTGTTTCTGGACACCACGTACTTACCACCACTGAATTTTTTGTGCGGCCCACATTGCTATAGTCTGTCTCACGAAAGAATTATGTTTTTGACAGTTGAGTTGGCATCCTTTTTACAGCTGTTTCAAAGTAAAAAGAAACAGTGTTCCTCTATCACAGATGATTTCTGAACAAACTAAGCTGACTGGCAAACTGTGCAATATATCAAAATGAAATTTGTTTTACATGGAGACGGTTTTAAAAATAAATGCCAGCACAAATGTCAAACAGTGGAATTCTTTCAAGAGACGGACTATGTATGATATTTTAGGCCATGTTTTTAATGCTCTGCAAACTATGAACAAAGTAGTATTTTCGTGTCAAAAAACACTAAAACACCGGCTTATATTTTCCCGCATTTTCATTCCATTAGCAGTGGCTTCCTCTTCTCAAGCATACAATGGTTTCTGTGCGAAAGTCAAATCGCGAAAGGTGCCCTGTGAGCCCATGTAATGCAGTTTAACATGTATACTCTGTTTCATGTAAGTTTGGATAAATTTGACAGCAACTTATGGGCAACAATTTTTTAGTATTTTGTGATTTGTTGCACGATGTAAGACATTTTTAGCTCTTAAATGAACCTGGAATGTCGATTTCACCTTTTGTACTGCAAAGTTTGTCTTGTGTAGTGACAAAAATAACAAAATATTACAAACTATTGGCCATAAGTTGCTGTCAGATTTATCCAAACTTATTTTAAATGGAGTGTACAAACCCTATATTATTTTCTCGCGTCAGGGCTCCGAACTTGTGCTGAATATTTAAACAGAGATAGGCACCGCGCGTAGCACGTAACACTCCCCCCTACCTTTTTTTTCACCCGACTATTTCCGCAAAGAAGATAATTCGTCAGAGTAAGGTTAATTCTACTACAGGTTAGAAAGATCAATGTTATAAGTTTGACACAGGGAAAATTTCTGCCACTTGAGCGCTGGTATCGCTAATGCACCAAACTGACCAATCACAGAGCTTTCCTGAATTTTAAGTTTCATTAAGTTGACAATTTAAAATGCGAAATTGGTTTCTTTTCACTTGAAAATTAAAATAAATTACAAATCCAAGTTCACTTAAATTTAATTTTAATACGGTTTCGTATTTATCTGGTCTCTTAGCGATCGAAGCGAAACTAGTGGCAGAAATGTTCCCTGTGCCAAGCTCTCCCATAATCAGAAAACGTATTTTCTTTCTAACCTGTAGTGGAATTAACCTTAGTCAGAGCCACAAGCGTCACACGTAAGAGAAACAGCAAACAGTAGCACAATCGTCTTATCTTTTTTATGCAGTCGAATCCCTAGATCTTACTAAACAAATATTTGAAAATGGAATAAAACTGAGGTGGTGATACTCTCTGCTGCAAAGAGTAGGTGACATTGTTCAAGCAGCGAGGAAAGAGCAGTTATGTATACTCTAGAAATCATTAGGAGACCCTCTAAGTTAGCCCGTCAATCTCGCCCGTGTTCGAAATAGTCCGGCTTCTCAGTCTATTGGGTTTCAAGCGAAAACACGTTTCGTCATGCCCTGATACAGGGGTGTCATTTAAGGGGGGTAGGGGGGAGCAAGTACCCCCGCCCCCTGTATTTAGAATTTTAAGTGTATAAAATTTATTTTTAGTATTTTGTTATTTACATAATACTAACTGAAGCACATAAAACTGAAGTTTTATTGTTAAAGTTTCTAATTTATGCATGCTTAATTAATAAAAAAAGATGCAACAAGATCACTATCGCCGAAAAAAAAAATCTTTTCCCATTCCCCCTACCACCCCAAGAAAAATCTGAAATGACGTCTCTGTCCTGCTTTATATAGTTTGCTTACTTTAAATTGAGCATTCCCCAACATTTATTATATATTTATTTATTTATTTATTTATTTATTTATTTATTTATTGGAGCCAGAGTTGGTAAGCTGAATTGTGTTGAAACCCAGCTAACAGTCAAGTTTTCCCGCGATAAACCAGCAGCTCTAACCACAAAGCAGAACTGCAACTGCAGATGTGTACATAAGGCATTGAAACAAATTGGCGTAAAATTCTTTACCGAGAAAACTACCCGGTTCCTACGTTTCACCGTTCCTATCTGTTAAAGCTCGGCATCAGTCGCCATATTGAATTATTTTGTTTTTGTTCTTACGAAATTCTGAGAAGAAAAATGTAAAATGTGTTACTATAATATCAATTGTATTTACGTTGCGCTGCAATAAAATGCATCGCAGTTGAACTTTTAACGTATATTTAAACCGTAATTAGTCGAGCAAACTTTTTTTATATTCTTCATAGTGAAAACCAACAGACAAAATAATTCACTGTGTACTTACGTCCCATGAGCTATGCAATAAAACTTTTTTTTAAAAAACCACAACGCAATATTTGGAATTAAATAAAATCGCAAAAGTACAGAATAAAGTTGCAAATTGAGCCATATTTTAAAATATCAAAACCGTTCGCGGGTTTTTTTCAAATGTTTTATTACGTAGCCCAAGTATGTTATTTCACTGTGAATTATTTAACTTACGTAAGTCAATTGGTTTTCACTATTTGCATGGCAGCAGAACATGCAAAATTTTACTTTGACGCACCTTTATGAGTAAACTACGCGAGCTAAATTTGTTTCGTAAGAGGAAACAAACAAGTATCATCTGCAAAACTAACAACATTTCATATAAATATTGAATTATGACTATTGCACTAGAACACCCTTAATCGGGCTGTACCTCTTGTCGGTAGCGAGGTCTTTAGAGACGAATACACACGAATGAAGGTCATGCGGTCGAAACTGCGCGCGTCTTGGGTAGAATAATACACCTACATACGCACAACCAAACGATTGCTTCTCTGTTTCCATTTTAAGAACCAAGTTTACATTATTCTAAATACAGCAGTCTGGAAAAGCGATTTTTAGTAATTTTGAGGGTCGCTTATCTTTTTAATATGCGTCCTGTATTTTCAAAACCGCAAACGCGTTGTTTGAAGTGTGTTTTCTTTTAACAGAAGATGTTGGGAATAAGTTTAGCAGTTGCACGTGAAACAGAGCACTCATGCGCGAAGTGAAAATAATTTCGCACAATTCTTGCTGGTATAATGGTATAGCAGCTATACTCTATCCATTCCAAGGTTGCAGCTAATTCATACAAATTAATATCAATAACTTTTTTGCACAGCGTAAATTTCATCTGAAATATTGAAAAATACAAGCTAACTATGTGCTACGGCACAATCACAATGTGAGGAATCAAGATATAATTATATTGCTTTGATTAACTTCGTTAGCAATTATTTCTACTGCAACCTTAAGTCTAGTTTATACCAACGATAACATTGCTAATAACACGTGTTTTCAACAAAGCTACTAACAATGTTGTAAAAACTGCTAAAAAATTGTTGACAACATGTTATCAACATTGTTGCCAATATTCCGTTATTAACTTTGTTAATATTTATAAAACTTGATAATAAAAAAATTTTACCAACATTTTATTGCAAACATTTGCTAACAACAAAAGTTACGAATTTTAGAAACTTGTTAGTAACTTTGTCACGAAAACTGTAGAGAACATAATTTTCCTGACCCATTCTAGGGCGGTCTAGATCAAATGGTGTTGGTAACAAAATTTACTAGCAATGTTATCAGCAATGTTGAAGGCATTTTTGTCATCAACAATGCTATTAACATCCGTTCACCATTCTTACAACTTTGTTACATTGTTACTGTTATTTTTTCGGTGTAAACTGGGCTTTAGAGAGGGCAGAGTATAGAGACGGGGGCGGTGGCTTGGGAACTGGTTGGTAGCGAGCGCAGCTGGTACTATGGGCTGTCATGTAACCTTGACCAGGGTGCACACCAGGCGTCGCTGACCTAATCAGTTGAACGCTGGCAGCCTTCGTCGAGTACACATGCTGTGTTGGAACAAGATAGTCGAGTCCCTATCGCTGAATGGAATTGTTGCCTGTGCCGCTAACTACAGTACACGTTCCTTTCAACCTTTTTGAGCGCCACAGAACTTTGAATTTTCTCGAAACTACAGTGCCAAGTTGGTTAAGGCCGTTCACGTGGCAAATATTCATAATTTCATATTTGCCTGACATTGTGTTAGTTTTATAGACGTTACTTGTGACTATATTTTCCAATTGTAGAAATATTTTAGCTCTCATAGTTTTCCCATGGCAGCACGTTAAAGTCAGAATTTGCAAGTTACAGGAACATAGATACAACGAAAACCAAGTGGCTTACTCAAATGAAATAATTTACACTGAAATTAGATGTAATGGGCACTGTGCTAAAAGATTTAAAAACACTCAACAAAGTAATTTTGTCTTTTTTAAAAATTGCCATAAATGAGGTAAATTTTCGTCATTTTTGGATTTTTTTAAATAGTACAAAGGAATTCCATTCTGTGTTTTTAAATCTTTTAGCATAGTGCCCATTATATCTAATTTCAGTGTAAATTATTTCATTCGAGCAAGCCACTTGGTTTTCGTTGTATCTATCTATGTTCCTGTAACTTGCAAATTGTGACATTGACATGTCGCTATGGGAAAACTGTGAGAGCTAAAAAATTTCTAAAAGTGGAAAATGTGGTCACAAGTAACGTCTATAAAACTAACAATATGCCAAGAAAATATAAAATTATGAATTTTTACCACTTGAACACCTTCAAAGGACAGTTTTAACGCGTCAACGAGTAACACGCAAATTGTTAGTTTTGAGTAAAACATGGTGAAAGGTTTGAAACTGTCTCATAAAATTATTTTAGTCCTGTATAATTTTTATAAACATTAACTTTGTAGGACAACTGTAAAGTTATTTTGTATAGTCCCTCAGAGATAAGAACCTCCCGTCCTGCTTATATATAGCATGAAACCCTTCTGAATTTTAATATCTCGTTAGTAGAGACGTGCAAAATTCACGTTATTTCTTGCCACCAGTCTAGACTCCAAATGGTTATATACTCGTCCAACTTCCCCCATAGGTAAGGACCCTTGTTTTTCGCGAAAAGAATTTCGCCCCACTTTGTTTCGCTGCCTTACGTGCACAGCTTCAGTTTTGCTTCGTGATCAGTGATTGGATATTTTAACTGACACGAGACTTGTGATTCTACCGGCAAATCACAGACGTGTGGTGTTGCAGGAACGTTGATGTAATTGGCTCAGTCAAATGAAATACGGTTGTTCACATAGACTCGCTGCCAATAACCATGAAGCAAAATTGCAGATGTGTACGTAAGGCACTGAGGCAAACTGGGGCAAAATTCTTTTCGCCAAAAACAAGGGTCCCTACCTATAACAAGAATCAAATATTACAATATCGGGATTCTGATTGGCTCAGTCAAATAGGGCAACAGCTCCAAGTACAAACTAAAGCCAGTAACTTCTCGTAAGCTGAACATGCGTTGAAACCCAGCAAACATTCAAGTTTTTCCGCAATAAACCATCATCTCTATGAATTATTATTTTTTTTTTTGCTTGCGAAAACTATCGGTCACTAATTGCAAGGTACGTACTACCCCCACCTCCAGCCATTTTTTTTCTCTACGATTCGATAATGTGGACATGCCTGGTTTTGAAAATTGTGCCTCTCATTTGTAGGTACTGTAAAGTTGACAACTCTAACACATTTCAATACCAAAAATGTCGACTGGCATCATTAATAGAGGTACGTAAATTTTGCGGATTCATCTGTCAGCAGCCTAGACTTGTCAGTCCTGTACACCCACTGGTCACAATCGATTATCTATTGGCTTATAACCGTACAAGCAGGTAGCAAGCGATAGCACTTCGTATTATTTCCTTATTTACTACTGGCTTGCAGTAGTCAAACGCGTTTCATAACAGCCGCCAGCAAGTCACAGACATGACAATGAAGTATATATAATTGGCGTTCAACCTGGCCTGGAATGTATCTGCGAAATTTACGTACCTCTAATCATTACGTTTGAATTTGCGACAATTAAGTGGCTTTAAAACTGTCAAAATATCCTTGAAGTCATGTGAAAAAGAATATATCCGCCTCTGGTCCAAAACCTATGAATAGAGACCGAAAAAATTCGCGTGTTCAGTGACCTGTAGGCTAGCCTCCAAGAATATATGTGTATTCAATTAGACAACAGCTGTTTATTAGCTGCTCGCTGATACAGTCGTATGGGGCACAGTATATTTTTATTATTGGTTCAGAGAATGTCTAATAAGTCGAGAGCCAATTGCGAAAGTAGCACGAACTTATAGTTCGGAATTCTAGCGTACGCGTAAATGAAAACGAGAATTTTTCAGGTCCCTACCTATGAAGTTGGAGAATGTGCTGCTTTTCGCTACAGTGATACCCAAACCACAGACTAAATAGCAATACAGACGTGAAATGACGTGGCGGCTCGTTTGATATAGGCGAACTTGGCCGCTTATTGACTGCCCGAGGCTGTAGACTCCAGCCCCGTGTCTGTTTGGCTCCTGCATGTTACTACAGGTTTCCTATTGGCCTGGCTGCCGACTAGCAGAGCAGCTGCCTCACGCTGATTGGCAGTAGGTGTTTCCGCCATGTTGCTG
>PNEQ01093992.1:25984-36604 GCA_003012365.1 Medauroidea extradentata | reverse complement strand
ATTCCATTAATTTTTACCTTTACTACAGCCTTAGACAACAATGATGTGGTTGAAGCAGCAACCGAAATAATAGTTTCTGTAGCACTCACAGATTTATGTTTAGTTGCTTTGCAGACTTTTGAGAAATGACCTTTCTTTCCACATGAATAGCATTCAGAATTTTTAGCTGGGCAAGAGCTTCTAGAATGAATTTTATAACTACAAAACATACACTTTCTAGCTCTAATATCTATTGCTGCAACTGTATCCTCATTAGTTAATTTAGCAACTGAGTCAGCTAACTTAAAAAATTTGTTCTCGGTAGGATTACTGTCTGAATACGACTCAGAATGTTTTTGCGCTGCTTCCATAGCTCGGGCTTGTTCAAAGGATTCATGTAGAGAAAGGGATGTATTCTCTAGCAGTCGCCGGCGTATGAGAGTGGAAGTTAATCCAGCTACAAATGAATCTCTAATGCATTCATCCCTATTTTTATCAATAACTTGAACTTATCTTTTTCTTCTTTAATTTGTATACAGTCTAGGAATAATTCAAAAGTTGTATACCAGTGAATCCAGCGAAGAGTAGACAGAGAAGATTCTGGTTCAGAATCAAATTTTTCTGGCCTCATATATTTATCCATTATGCATATATAGGATCTTTTAGTAACTATTTATGTTCAATAAAATGTTCTAAATAAAAGAAGATTTAGAACTGAACCTCTTCATAAGTTTTATTGAACATAAAACTTGAGATAGTATAAACTCAGACTTTCTTTTGTAATAACAACCATAGAGTAAATAAAACAATAAATTTCATAACAGCTACTAAACACATACACGTTATACAAAAAAAAAAAATAACTGTAGACTATTAAACACAGAATGCACACTTGTATTTGTTCAGAGTTACTAGAGATATAAGCTAGTATTATGAAATAAATCAGGTGGAACTACTAAACAAATAAGTTACTGGTCACACAAAAATACACAAGAGGAAGACAATAGTAAAAAAAAAAGAAAATTTATAAATTAATAGAAAAGTGAAAATTATATAGGAGTGTACACGAGGGTACGAGAGAAGGGGGCTATTTTTATAATCAAATCCCGCTAAATCTCACTCCACCTTCGTTTGAGCCGCAAGTGCCTAGCAGAAAATGGATTGGAAGAGAAGGCCGAAGCCCCGATAATAGCGATAACGGGCCATTAAACTACCAGAGGTTGACGATGTAGAGGCCCGAGCGTTGACCTGCAATACCGAAATGTTAAGGGGGCCAACCAACAGATCAGCCAGTCAAGTTCATAATAGTATTAATGTTTTTGAAGAGAATTTGTTGTACGAAGATAACCTGTGTACTGTGTTGTTGGAAGAAACAGAGAGAGAATTTTTGCAGAATGAACCTGTTAATGATGCGGTAAAGCCATATGATTCTATGTGTCCGGAAATATTTTTCTATATTTGTAAATTGCGAACTTCATGCCTGTTAGACAGTGGAGCAGAAATCAGCTGTGTATCTGAAGAACTGGTAAATGAAATAATTAGAACAGGTTACCCACTACCTAGTGTACCAGTACCGAGGGTACATATAGTCGGTGCAACAAAGAAAAATGGGCCTATCGTAACGAGGCAGGTTTTACTGGAAGTAGAAGGCTTAGAATGATCTAAGGTTGTGTCCGCGCTGGTAATAAAATACCTTTCTAAGCAAGTAATATTGGGAGTAGATTATCTCACCAAGTACCAGATTAAACTAGATTTTGGCGGATGGCTTGTGTTTACTCCGGAGGACGAAGAACCCGCGTCTCTTTCACCAGAGTGTTGGAGCAGTTCAGATCGGCTAGCCAACATGTTACAAGTAGAGCTGTACCAGGTGAATCGACCTATATTGTCGAGTGAAGTAGTGATACCGGAAGACATTTATCAGGTAGTAGCCGATATAAGTAAGCTAACTAGAGACCAGAAAGTGCGGCTAGAGAAGCTTTTGTTTAGACACCACCTAACATTTTCTGAGAAACCAGGGCGTAACAAGTATTTTAAAGCTGATATTAAAGTGATCCCTGGAGAATCGTTTCACCGCAAGACGTACCCGATACCAGCGAAGTACCGGACCGAGGCGGCGAAGTATCTGCAGTTGATGCTCGACTGGGATATTGTGAAACCGACAGCCAGCTCGTATTCTAATCCGATGGTTTGCGTTAGAAAAAAAGATGGATCAGTAAGGCTGTGTTTAGACGCCAAGAACTTGAACAAAATCACTGTTAAGGCAAAAGGCAGTCCGCGCCCTACAGAAGAGTTGTTAAGACTGTATCATGGAGTGAAGTATTTAACTACGATCGATCTGACCCACGAATACTGGCAACTTCCGTTAGAAGAAGAGGCGAAGCAATATACAGGCTTTCTGTTTCGTAATGAACAATAGTCTTCCAAATACTACCTTTTGGAGTATGTAATGCTGTCGCGCAGTTTTCGCACTGCATTAATGAGACATTGGGAAAAGAATGCTAAGAGTTTTCGAGATCTTATGTGGACGACATTCTCACAGTTTCAGCTACGTTTGAAGACCATATTACCCATCTAGATAAAGTACTGACGATGATCTCTGAGGCAGGAATGACAGTGAAGTTAAGGAAGTCTTCGTTTTGCCGAGAAGAAGTGTCATTTTTAGGGTATGTACTGATGCCTGATGGAATTCGTACTGCGCAAGACAAATTGTCAGATATAACGCATTATCCGGTGCCACGCAATGTGAAGCAGTTAAGAGCATTTTTAGGAGTCGTCGGTTTTTACAGCAACTATTCAGACAAGGTAGCAGCTGTATGTGTGCCATTGTTCGAGCTACTTCGTAAAGATACGCAGTGTGAATGGACGGAAAGGCGGCAGCAAGCTTTTGAAGCAGTGAAGGCACTATTTCTGGAAAATAAAGTTATCCACCATCCAGTGCAAGGGGAAACGTACTACTTGTATACAGATGCATCAGGTTACGCGCTATGTGCCAAACTCGCGCAACGAGACCTTGAGGGGGCAGGGAAGACTGTTGCACTAGCTAGCAGAACCCTAGGTAAGGTGGAGAAGAACTACACTATTACCGAGAAGGAGATGTTAGGCATTGTATGGGCCTTACAAAAGTATCGCAGTTTGCTGCTAGGCGAGAAGAGAGTGTTGTTAACTGACCACCAGACATTGCTGAGTTTAAGATCAAACAAGATTTTTAGTAGCCGCTTAAAAGGATGGTAACTATTAGTACAAGAGTTCGACCTGGAAATTCGGAATATCAAGGGGTCAGATAATATAGTAGCTGATTGCCTAAGTCGTGCACCCGATGGAGAAATAAACTGTGCACCGAAAGCGGCGCGGGAAATATCCATAGCCGCAGTTCAGAGGAAGTTTGACACTGCTATACCCTGGCACCGAAGTTTTGAACGCCTAGCCGAGAAACAGAAGAGTGACATGTTTTGCCGTCATGTAAGAGAGAGATTAGCGCAAGTATCGCCAGAAGACAAGCTAAAGCGTTTGTATTGTATCTCGGATGAAGACGTACTATTTTTCCACAACCAGCCTAAGACTCGGATGGAGTACGAGTGGAAAACAGTGATACCGGAAGAAATGCAAAAACCGCTGATCCAGGACATGCACGAAATGCTAGGAAATGTAGGGGTAGGAAAAACCTACGAAGCGATACACAGACAATTTTACTGGAAGAATATGCAAGCTAGTATTAGTAAGTTGGTGCCACATGCGACTTGTGTCAACGATGTAAACATTCTCAGGAAAATTTGGTCGGAGAAGCAAAGGCGATGATATCTAAGTATCCGTTGGACATAATATCAGTTGATTTGTTTGAACCATTGCCAAGGTCAAAGGCTGGAGTCGCATATGTTTTTGTTATTATGGATGTATTTTCTGAATTTACTCAATTGTATGCAGTTGTACAAGCCACTGCGAGAACATTGATGGAGAAGTTAAAGTTGTTTGTTGAAAAGATTGGTAATCCGAAATACATCCTGTCGAACAGGGGAACGCAATTTACTGGGAAGACATGGCAAGAAGGTGTAAAGAAGATTGGTTGTACACCTACATCTGCAGCTGTTAGAAACCCGCAAGTAAATCCGGTGGAGTGACGGATGAAAACTCTAGGAAAAACGCTGCGCATTTACTACCATGCTAAACAGCAAGGATGGAGAGATAAAATTCCTCTGATAGAGTTTTTTGAAATGAATAACACCGTACACAAGTCTATGAGTTCTCATATTTGCAATGTATTATTCTTTTTGTATCAGTTTCAAGGAACTGGGAATTTGACTACAAATAGGTGTGTGTTTTGCTGTAGAGTTTTATATTTGTATTGTATATATCACTGTATTTAACTTATTCTGACAAATCACTCTCGATATGTATTGAGGTGTATGTGATGCTTAGAAAATAAATAAATAAAATAAGGGAACTATTCAGTGATTTGTCTCTAAAAATGGTGAGCCCCTCTTTAACAAACATCAACATAGTGTTTGAAATTCCTTATTTTGCTCCGTACTTCTTAGTTTGAAGTTGACATGCGCTACCGCACACAATTACCTCAGACTTACCCGGCGTAGGGTCCGCCGTGACATTTTAAGTCAAAGTAATGTCTGATTCAATTTGAAATTAGCATGTAGGGATTTTATTGTATTCGTTTGTTTTCATGTATATGTATGCAAATTATTGTTTTTTTTTCTTCTCCATACAGTATGACATTTAAATTTCTAGGAATGCAAAGCACATATCCAGAACTTTCTTATTGTAATTTTAATGGATCCAGAACATTTTATATACCCCAAGACATAGAGAAGTTGATGTGAAAATTTAATAATTTTGTACATGTTTATTGGCTATGTAGTGCCAGTGTACAGTTTTTGCGTATTAGCGGGCAGCTCCGCGGTCTTTTTTTTCCCTACTGTTGGAGGGAAGCTCCGCCATGTTTGTAGTTCAGTTGGAATCGAGACGTGTCGGGAGGCAGTGACATGTGTCACCCCGGGCCTACAATTTTGTACACATTACCATCTGTACCATAATACATGGAGAATAAATCTACAGAGTCATCATTACGTGTGTCAAGTGTTTCATCACCTCACAGTCACAGTATACCGGGAACTGGAACCCATAAACCCGCAGCTATCTCAACATCCTGACTTCATAACAGTGAGTACCATTGAATCAGTATGTGTTACAACTTGTCCGTACAGTTACCTATCCATGTATGTATATATTCAGTTACGTGAACGGCGTCCGAGGTGGCCTACAACCGTGGCACCGTGTAGGATAACCAGTCGACGAGGAAGCAGGGGGCGAGTAATTTAACCACTGTCAGCCCCTGGGCTCTCGACCACGCCCTGGGAGTCTAGAGTTTCTGCTCGTGTGTTGTTCCTCGTAATTGAAGAACTGGCGCTCTTTTCAACATCATTGTCATCACACAAACAAGGCCCCCCCCCTGCCGACATAAAAGTGAAGAGTTAACGGCATATTCCAGTACCCGACCTGGACTGCTCGCGGTGTGCACTGGTCGAGTTCCACGTATACCAATTACCGGAACTCCCGTTAGGAGTATTCGGATTTTCATATTCCAATTGAGAGTGGCACTCGCTGGTTGCGCACCGGGTGCAGTTTTTGCCACACCGGTGCAATTATGGCGGTGACCTGTGATTGTGTAAACAAAAGAAAATGTTATCTGTGGGGAAATTACGCAATTATATGACTGTCGGGAACTTTAAAAAAATGCAAATAAGTGTACGCGATGCATACATACTGTGATTATTTTAATAACTGTGTTCGTTATTGAAACTATAGTAAGGTTAGTAGGACCGAGTTGTCCGCGCATCTATTTACCGATTGATCAAGAAGAAAAACTGTGGTAAAGTAACCTCTCAAATTTCGTAGGATTAAATTTTAGCAGCTTTGGTGTACCTAGAGTTAAAGAATTTCGTGTTTCAAGTAATTTGTTGCCACAAATGTTTTGCACTGTAAATGTGGCGTGTTCCAGTTGTTGGAGCATAAACAATACGCACTCGTTGCGGGCAATCTCGGGGCTTATTCATAGTCGTTTTTGACCCGGACTAGTGCGGGATTATCGTCGGACTAATTTTTGTCTTATTCATAGGCGCGGACTATCTCTAGTCCGACGTTACTTGGCGTTTATGAATAAGGTAACACTTGGTCCGGACTATAGGACCAACCCTGGACTAACTGGCACAAGATGATCTCAGGATCATCTCGGTACTATCTCACGACAATGAATAAGGCCCCTCGTGTCTATTGCATATTTTAAGTTTTCGGGGCGCACCGGCTGCGCCTCTGGTGCGCTCTCGGAGCAGTCAATTGGAATACGCCATAAGTTTTGTATATCCCTTCGATTCGTTTCGTACCAACCTTGAAAGAACTGCCTTGCTTTTCTCAGGTTCTATTATGACGTCTTTGGTTCCCAATGATTATTTGTGTTTTTAATTCGTCATTCCTTCTTGTTTCGTAACAGGAAAGATACTGGTAATAATTTTCATTGAAGGTGATAAGAAGAATTACAATGGATCGTGTTTGTTCACCAGTATTTAATTCAATATCAGCCATATTTTTCGATTTGGACAACACGTTAATTGAAACACGAAAAGGAGATTCTTTAGCTTGCGATAAGGTACTGTAATATTTGTTGTATTTCCGAGTTTCATAAAGTTGTTGTTGCAGGTCAACGTTTAATCAATTATACAACTGGAGTTTATTTTGTTAGATGATCGCCGTGATAATTTTTTTGCTCCGAAAATAGAACGGCGCGTGTGGCAACAGTAAACGCTCGGCGCTGGAAACTCTACACGGATTTTCCCAATTTAGACTTTTGACGGGAGTGCCGAAGAACGAAAATAGCTCTTGGCTGGGTGTGAACGTATGAGCAGAGTTCAGTCACTCTGACAACGTTTGTGCCTGCGGGCGTGGTGCAGTCTGCGGTTTGATGTCTATCTTACATCGACCTTATCTTCTTTGAAGCTAGTTTGTAATTGAAGCTTCGAGTTCGCCGTACAGCTGCGGTTAAGAAACAGGTTGTTTAATTGATGAACTTTGTTTATTCAAATGTGCACTGTTTGATTTAATAGCTATGGGTGATTTACCAGAAGGAGTAAAGAAGTGCGTAGCAATTCTGCGTGCTGCTAGTAGTGACACAGAGAAATTCGCCGCCTTATTTATGGTGACAAAGTTGGTAAAAGGAAGTGATTGCACTGCACATGCTAAGAAGCTACTGTTTGAAGCAATTGGATTCCCATTCTTCAAGAAACTGCTGCTCACTTCTGATGTGCCAGAAGATTGTCCACCCCTGGTGTATAAGTCAGTGGCTATGTCAGTCCTTTCGAGCTTCTGCTCTGAGCCGGAGTTGGCCACTCACCCGCAGATGTTGAAAAACATACCTGTGTTCCTGGAGATTGTACAGCAGGCTGATGACGATACTCTGGATGATGATCTAATAGTGATCAGTGAAGCGTACGAGTGCTTGCAGGCCATCGCGAGCCACGAGCCGGGCCAGAAGGCTTTATTGGAAATGGGTGCTATAGCTAAAATGTCAGAAATATATTCACAGCAAAGTTTCCAAACAGACGAAGCGTTAAATATTCTTGTGACTTTGGTTACACGTTTCGGCCAGAATGCATGGGATGAAGATCCTAAACCTTTTCATGCCATCGTGAATAAAATAGCTCTAGACTTCGAAACTGATCACAGCGAAAGGAAGTTTGAACTGTGTAGCATTCTACATGCGCTGTTGTTTAATTGCAGGAGGGAAGTAATTTCACAGTCATCGTCAGAAGAGCCTTGGGTCCAGTTCATTTACAAAGGACTGAGCGATATTTTGACAAGTAAGATAGGCAAGGCGCAAAGAGACCCTGCGTTGAAACTGGCATCAGTCATGGTGGAAGTTCTCGGTGTGGAGTGGTGTTTAAGAGACGAGGAGAAACCACGGCAATTTTTTCTCTTGCTTGTTCATCTGTGTTCCGTAGAAGTGCGTATGCAACTGGAAGATCGCAGCATGTCCCAGATAATGAACAATGCAGATTTAGTCACTGCATGCTTCATAGTTCTGGAGCTGTCTATAGCATTCGTCGCCACAGACACGTTAGATTTGGAGCAGAAAGAAAAACAGCAGATGTACACTGCTCTCAAAGGAGCATTTGCAGCAATAATGTCGACTCTGGTGAAGGTATCGAAGGAGTCTCTGGACAAGAAAGAAGCTAAGGAGAAGGTGTTCATTTGTGCAATGGTGCGTGTGCTGGGTGCTTGGCTGGCACAAGAGACTGCAGCGATGAAAAGTGCGACAAGCACACTTCTTCCGTTTATGTTGAAGCTGGCAAATGAAACATTTTACGCTTACAGAGCTCGACGCACTGCAGAAAGAGCCAGGGGAGAGCCTCCGGGCATGTCGTCTAGCGAAGCCATTAGCGATCCTCTCAGTCAAGTGGATATTCTACGCCTGTTGCTCCCGGCCATGTGCCACCTCACTGTGGATGAGAAGGCTCGTAAAATAATGTTGGATGTGAAGGAGGAGGAAGTCCTGTACGAGTGTATGTTGTACCACTGGTCCATCGTCCACTACAAGAAGCCTGTCGTGCCCAAGTCTGAGCGAGGGAAAGTGAAGAAGGGCCCAGAGCCAGAGCTGGATCCCAGCGTCTTGGATGAAATGAAAGACTCCCGCACTGCAATGATCAGCATCTGCAACATATTTATGAACATAACCGTGCTAGAAGCGAAAATGGTGGAGGAAAGCACACTATTTGCATCGTTGTTGAAGTTCATCTTCAACAACTTGCCGGAGCTGAAGAACATACCGGAGAACTTGGTGCTGCACGGCAACCTGGCAGTGCTGGGTCTCCTACTGCTCAAACAACAAGCCAAACGTGCGAGGAAGAACGACTTCTCCATCTGCCGCTACATACAGGCGACCATACGTTTCTTGTGGGATGCTTTCAGCGTGACGGAGTCGCACGACTCGACGACCTTGGTGGTTTCGATGAGCTACAAGGAACATTGGATGGAGTTGCAGGAGCTGTGGTTCCTGGGCATGCAGACGATGAGCGCGGTGCTGGCCCTCGTGCCGTGGTTGTCGGAGTTTGCCATAGAGAGCGGCTGGGCTCAGGGTATCATCGACACCCTCAAGCAGGTGAAGATGGGCTCCCTTCCCGCCAACACAAAGTCTGCCTACGAGGACTTCTTGTGTCACTTGGTTGCAGCCAATAATAGCGTCACACAAGTGTTGAAAGAGCGTGATGCACTTACCGTCTGCAGAACTCACAGATTTATGGAGTTGGGCAAACGACTGTTTGGAGATTAATAGACTCTCGCTTCATGACTTAGCAAAACGACAGTGTGGGTTTTACGATGTCGCTTGTCGAGCATTCTTGTTTCCGGATGTTATTTAGCAATGTTAGGTTCCACTTTCCTTTCGTATTTTTATACAGCGTGTCTGTGAGTGTGTAGATGACTTGCGTGGGTGAGATTAGTCGAGAGTGAGGAGAGGAGTTGCGTGGCTGACAAGAGGACTCAAACTGTCGCACTTCAGAGATGCAGCCTACTGGTTTGTACCTCGAGTGGTCGTCGTAATGCATGGTTAGAGCATGTTGTTGCTAACACTGGCCTGTGTGAGTGGAATGGTGTGGCATGTTGGCAAGCCGTGTTATGTTTGTATTGTTTTACAGTGGAGAGTCGAGCCGCGGCCCGGTGCAGGCCCCCCTCGCCGCAGACCTCGCCCGGTCACCGACTCTCTGCGCCACAGGTATACGCTGCATCGTGCCTAGGCTACTGACCCGCAGGTTGACTGCCTGCTTCGTTGCACCTCGGTGTGCGCAGTGTTGCATGTGCTTGTCCTACATCTCTGGAGGGTTTGTAGTTTGCGTCTGCGTAGAGGTGTGGGTGGTATTACAGATAGACGTATGTTACATACTCAGCTGTTGTTTTCTCTGCGACAGTAGTGTAGTATGTAGCTAGCAGTTTGACGATGGTAGCATCAATTATGTAGTAGATGGTCCTTTCATGTAGTCAGTTCTTCACATAGAGTTTATATTAGCTTTGTATTGTCTGTCATTTTTGTATGTATCTGTAATGGGTAGTGTGTTTAAATGAGGTTTGCCGTTGGCTTAAAAAGTTTACTGTCCCATTTTTCATAAAAAACTAAACTTTTCAACTTTGGTCCAACACAGTGTATGTTAAGTGATCTGAGTATATAGTTTCACCTATGTTTTTGGGATTTTTTACATCCAGATACCCTTGAGGAAAACAAAGAATTTGTGGCGTTAATTATGGCATCAACGACATTACACATATCAGCCCGTGATCTTCACTCAAAATGTTAACAGCAAATCCAGACAGCCCTGGCATTGTCTTTGTTTTGAAGCAAACATTTATATTTTATTGCCAGTGCTATTTTCAAGACTAATCACCATTTATAGTATGAGTGAAGCAAGCAAGCTCACTTCTTAAGCTCTGTATTGAGCAATGTAGGCTATATTCGTTTTGTGTTTCAGCCAGTTTGATAGTAGGTTGCTGAACAACATGAATGCCATGTTTCTGAAAAGAAAAATTGTTTTGGAAATATTGAATGGAGTTATTGATCAAGGAATACGAATGTAGCCTTATTTCCTTCAGTTA
>PNEQ01093992.1:7324-25884 GCA_003012365.1 Medauroidea extradentata | reverse complement strand
AATACTCTAACAATTATGTTGTGCTCTTAAAATTTTTACTGGAAATTTTGGACAATTTTTATGTATATTATTGAATTGGGAGAAGCAGAATATCAAACCAAGAAATTGTGGATTATTGGCGATCAGATAACTGGTTATTTATGTAGCCTGTTTTAAAAATCAGTATAAAAAAACCACTTAACGTGATTGCATCTGTACTCATTTTTAGACAATGAATGTTACAACATTTGTCTAGCAAATTTTATTTCACGATATAAACAATTATTCTGGTTTTCAAAAAATTTTTATCAAGAAATTTCTTAATCATATAGAATCTTGGGTGTTCTTCCCGTGGTATCTGATAGAAAAGTAAAACTCTTGTTGTCATTTTGTTTCACGATACCAGTTTAAATTAATACCTTTTTCAGTGTACTTTCACAGGATGTTTCTCTCCTAGCCAATTTTGTTATCTCGGAAACTCATTTCCGATAAGATTTCAGCCAAAAACTAAACAACCATTGGCCGAAGATACTCAAAATATCTGTAACTTAATTTTTTGTTATTTTTAATAGTGACTTCATCCCTTTCAGTGTTACAAAAAATTCTTAGTTTACATTGCTGGTATCAAGAAGTAAAATAAAATAGTGTTTTTTATGCTGTGTTAGTCACAGTAATGTTTTTGAAGTTGTTAGGGTGTGTTGAATGTTGCATTGCGGAGCTGCAGTTGGTGCGTAGTGGGCGGCTTGCTTGCTCTAGCTCTTAAGTGGCTGTCAAGTTGGCTGTTACAAACACTCTACGTGGCTGATACAAAGTTAAATTATTTTTATCATCACTTCTGTTCTTAAATTTGTAAGTGGGTCTTATAATTAAATTTGTAACCCAAGGGTATTTTGAACCTTACAAAAATTCAAATAGCCGACAAGTACAGTGTACAGTTTTTGGAAACTCATTGCAACTACGACCATTTTTTGTGAACTAAAATACAAGGATCCAGTATCTTGTAACATTTTAATCTGGAAAACTTTTGTGTAGCAAGCATTGTGGGTCATATTAAAGAACCGGAATTGCTTTTAAGGTTGGTTAATGTTTTAGTCTAACTCTCATTTTATCATATTTTCATAGCAGTATAAGCCATGCTGCTAATGGATGTAGGTTATATACAGAGCTTCAATTCACTTGGCTGTCTAGAAGAAAGTACTGCACGTCGGGCATAAACCTTGGTCCGAGGTAGTTGTTTCAGGTCGCACGCTAGTGTGTTGCTAATATCTCTGTGTACGTCAGCGTTGTACCCAGCCTGTGCTTGCGCACTGCCTTCACCTGTACTCAGCTGGAACTGGGGTAAGGGGTGGTTGTGGGTGGGGTTGCATGATTCACGTGTGAAAGTCTGTCATAGTATGTACTTGTGTCTAGTGACAATGTTCTCATGTCAGGTACTGGTGTGTGTGTGTGTGTGTGTTACTTCATGTTGATGCATGACAGGTATAACCACTGCAAATATGGAACCCATCATGTCGAGCTGCTTTGTGGATGATTGCGACAAAAGTGTTGGTGTGTCAGAATCACGCAATTCTAGCATTACTTACATTTGCGTAAATTATAAAAATATATTTTGTGTCCAATATTCTGTATAAAATTGTGTGTTGGATTTATACAGTATCTCTTTGTTTTGAGTTTGTCTATATTGGTTTAATACGCCGTTTATAATAAAAGAATTGTAGAAACTTTGGATTTTAAAATTCACAGAACGAAAAGTTTACAATAGGCTGTTCACGACGAAGTGATCACTGCTTGAATTATTCTTTCAGCAATTTTGCACACATCTTTCTATTTCCGTTATGAAAACTTCCATGAAACTTAAACCCAGTGCAAATGTTTCACCACTCACAAAATTTAACATCTTTGGCCGCAATAAAATATGTACAGATTTTGGTTATTGCAAATGTTGCCGAGTGCTTAGTTTATAGTCAGAGCCATCATTTAGCGTAAACTTCCATAGAAAAACATACCCCAGTAGCGCCTAAGTGTAGACATTATGTATTTTGTATATAAAATATATAGCGTTATAGATACAGATTACATTTGTACTGTTTATTCGAATTTGTATAAAATACATTTTTGCAGTTTTTTTTTTTAATGACTCGCACAGTTCGGGAAACCCTCACTGAAGAAAACAAAACTATGTACTGTAGTTGTTTACGCTCGTATGTTGATATGTGCCAACATTTTAAATATATTACGAGGTTACTAGCCCAGTACATCCCTTTTAATTTTTAGTTTCACATAGGGTATTTGTAGTTGAAGGATCACCAAACAGCAGGCAACCTTAGACTGATGGTATCACAGTATTTTGAGAAATCTATTTTGTAAACTCTTTACTGTGTGTATGTAATAACTGTGTTTTTGTTGATAGTGTTATGTTAATTGTTATTAATCTCACAGGTATTTTTTTTCCAGGAGAAATATCTGTTTTGTAAAAAAACGTGTCCACCACCTGTAAATGAAAGTGGAGTAACGTAAATGTGAAACGCACATCTTCAGATAAGAGTGCATATTTAAGGGTGAATGTTTTACAGGTTTGTGGGTTATACTTATGTTTTTGCAGTTAAATTGTATTAGTACATAATCAGGGTTTTTGCGCACTGCTAGTTTGTTATCAAGTTAATTTTAATTGCAGTTAGTCAGCATCATGATAGAAAAATACAGCGTTTGTGTGGAGGACGCGAGACAAGTTGCGGACAAGTTCTTGAAGAATTTCCGCAGCTGTCCGGACAACGGCGAGGTGGGGCTTGACGAATGGCGGCTGACATTGTGGGCAGATGCTCTGGGCAGCAAGTATGCTAATATCGCTGGTGAGTTTTGTTAGCTCATCTGACTTTGTCTATATTTTCCAGTCCATTACTAGTGTCCCCTAGCGATTATCCACTTTTTTTTTCCTGGAAAAATTACTATAACTGTCTTTCATTCCACTATATGAAAAATGGAACAATATAAAATCAGGTCGGCGAGCGACCGGGAAAAGTCAAGGAATTTAATACGTCTGGAGAAGTCAGGCAAAAGTCAGGAAATTCTCTAAAAAAACTGGAATTTCAAAATTTGGTAAACGAATATTTCCGCTAACACAACGTACCATTTTCTTGGTACATATACCAATTTTATAGTTCCATAATATTTTTTCGTACCGATATTGTGGTTGTGTGGAACAGTGTATTTGACAAGTGGTACCAGTTTTTCGTCTCAAGTACGATTTTTTAGGCGTTTTGTACCAGAATTTTCAGTTGTTCCCGCCAGTGTTGCCAGACCAATGGTTTCCCTGACAATGTGTTGTGATGTTTTCAAGTTTCCACAGTGGTAAAAAATTACTCTCTCTCGGCGTTTCTTGCATACCATTTTCAAAATGTCGTAAATTTTAATGAAGTTTTAGTTAATAAAATGGGTTTTAAACAGTTGTGGTCTTTTTCCCCAAGGGTTCGTAGTAGAAATTGAGGGAGTGGACTTGGCAACATAGGATTCTCAGTTCGGTTTTGTTCTTAACATGCGGCATGCTGATACGTTCGTAATCGTTGTTGGTTGTTTATTGTTTACTTGGCGTGGCACAAATATGTTTTTCTTTGCTTCGTGAGAGTATTAATATCTTATCATGTCGGAAGTCTGTGGATTTACGTTTAAATTGTATTTTATCTACCGTACCGCGTAATGGCGGAACACGCCTGAACTTTTTGGCTCGTACAGTGACAAAGGTGTGTTGAAAAGTTACAGCATAACGTGATCTCGTGTGTGTTTATGAAAATGATTAAGTGCATTAAAAATATCTGGAAATGCGTTATATTTCCACAACGTAATTAATGTAGGGAAATAAGTCATAACAGGAAAAAGATACTGTATTGGTTAACCGATCCTACTGCTATTAAATGAATCGCGAAGATCCTGGAGATAACTCTGCAAGGTGCAATTCGTGCAATGTTATTTTTTTTTTTAGCAACATGGGCTGGCGTTCCGTTACGAGCCACATTGAAGGCAGAAAACCCTAAGTAGGCTGGGAGTTTAAACTGTGAAGGTATGCCTAGATGCTTTTTTTCAAATCTGTACAATGCGAAACAACAATGTTTCCAGATTAGTGTCACAGCAAAGAAACTTCAGTTACAGCGAGATAAGATAGGTTTTTACATCACATTTGATCTTGCATCATATTGGATGAATTGAGTTAATTGCTAGAGGGGAAGAAAGTTGTAGTTCGTTTTGATGAATCATTGAACATAGTTTCTCAAAAACATCAGGTGTTCATTACAGTATGTTTTTGGGATTCAAACAGTGATGGTGTAGTGACTAGGTATTACACGTTTGTTTTCAGACAACTTATTAAATGCTTTTAATTCTGGTATCTAGAGCTTTTCTCTCCATAACTTCACAACAGCATTTTAAAAGTGGAAAGTGAATTGACATAAGTGAAAATTGTTGTATTTGAATATTCCTAGGACTTTGTTGCTTTGTAAATAATAAAGATATTATATAATTTCGGCAAGGTGAAGTTATGTTGATTAATAGTGTTTAGCTTCACAAAAAAAAAAATATTGAGTATCACTATTCATCGTTTACTGTCCAAACTATTGATTTTAGACATGTAGTTTATTGTGAAAAATGTTTCTACAGACATAAGTAGTCCTACGCAAATTTTTTGTTAGTATAATATGGTTTAAGTTGTGTTAGGTTATGTTAGTTTAAGTTAAATTAGGTTACAAACATAAATTTGGTTTCCGAACCTAAATTAGGCAACCTAACAAAAATTTTACGTAAGGAAAGACATTAGAAGTAGTCCTACATAAAAAATTTGTTACCTGACCTAACAACCTAACTTAACCCAACCTAACAAAACTTTTTTTTTTTACATAGCACTAAAACAGTTTCCATAAATAAACTAAATGTCTAAAATAAATGGTTTGGTTGGTACACTATGAGTAGCGATTCTTAATATTTACCAAAAAAAAAATTTTGTAGCGATTATACAACGTGGTTAATTTTATTGATATTTTGTTGGTCAGGGAAATAAGAGCAGCTGACCGGGAAAAGTCAGGGAATTTTTTTACAGGTTTTGCTAGCCACCCTGAAAATATACATTAGAAAGGCATTTTTCACTTTCACAACAGTATTCAACTGTTCCAAATTTAGATGCGACATAACACCAACCAAATATAGCTTGTGAGCCCAGCATTGTACATGTAGCAGCTGATCCCCAAACAAACCCTCAAATGTAGTCGTACAAAATGTTAGTTACGTATCAGCATACAATTTCTATTTGCATGTATTAAAGAGTAAGTAATAAAACAAATTCTAGAAATAATAATTGACCTTGCTTTTCTGTCAAAAAAGTAATTTAGGTTATGGTTATGTTTAAAACTTGATGTTTATAAATATCAATCAATTTTCAATGATGACAAATGAAGCCTCTTTTTCTTGATTGGTCAGCAAATACGTAATTGTGGTGATAACCGAGCATAGAAGTACCAACGTGTGTTTTTTAAGCGTATGTATTACTTAAGAAGCCTTGTGTAACGCTAAACTGTTATGACGGACAGAAACGTAATAGAAATTTTCACACAGAGTCTTAAGAAGCCCGACTTACGAACGACACGTTTCAACTAAGACGTCATGCTCTAAAAGATCCCTAATCAACCCTCTGGTAGGTCTTGAGCTGCATGTGACAAGTAGACCAGACGGTGGAATAATTTTGTATCACCAAATTTTGTCCGTTAAATACAAGGTTCGCTGAATTGAGGTCCAATAAAACTAGGGTTTACTGTACTTTTCTGCTCCAAAAATGAAACTACTACTTTTTGCTACCGAGATGAAACTACTACTTTTATGCTACTGAGAAGAAACTATTAATTTTATGCTACCGAGAAGAAACTACTTTTATGCTACCGAGATGAAACTACTACTTTTATTTTTTCAATATATTCTATTGCAGTTAATTTCATCCAGGATACGAAAATTAACAGAAATATTTGCAGGTAAACATTTAAAATACTGAAATAAGCCATTTTTGTTAAATGAACAATTCATTCCCTTGCAAATCTGGTGAAAATGTTGAAAAATCTAACTTCTTGATGTAGGCTGACCAGGTCTGTGCTACTGTATTTTATCGTAATGTAATGGACAGAAGTACAAGTACTTACAGTCGATACTTGTAAATATAGTAGAATCTCGTTGCATCGTTTTTGTTTCCATCAATTTCCCGTATCTATGGTTTATTTTTGTCGGTCCCGGAAATTTTCCTATTAAAACAATGTTTGAGAAGTCCATATCAATCATTTTTGTAAGTATAGTTTTTCCTGCATCCACAGCTCAAAATATTTTTGTCCCACAGTCCAAAATTTAGGTGTATCAATCCTTTTTAATATTAATTTCAACATACAGTGTAAATTTTAAAATGAACCGTTCTGGCGAACGGTAAAAGACAATCATGGCTGCCCACATAGTAAACATGTCCAGCCGATATTTACGTTTTCCCGCGATTTGCATTTTTTCTTCAGGTCCCGTTTGTTTGCAAATTAAAACACTGTTAAATTTTCCCGCACATCACATCAAAATTTTATTTTTCCCGCTGTTTACGGTTTTCGCCATCCGAAAACAATATGAACACGAAAGAAACATCGCAGCAAAATTGGGGAACACGTGCAAAGCCACAGGAGAATGACAGTGATCACATGTAATGCTTGCGCTCAAGGCATGATAAATTCAAGATGGCGGCAAGAAGAGAATTGCTGCCGCTAGCACTATCGATTGTCTCGGACTCTATTGATCGCTGTTTTTTCGTTGGAAACATTTGATGTCTTTACATGTGTTCGTTTGTCTTTGTTTTTAGTGTAATTAACGGTAACTTTAACCTAAAATTTGCGAAACGTGTTTGAAAATGTTTTATTATAAACAGACAGGTTTTTAAATTATTTCCATTTTGTGCAGCATGTTTAGATGGTTATATAACGGTAATATAATTTCACGATTGCACTTGTAAATACGTAATATTTAAATTAAAAATAGTTTTTAAAAAATAATGATAGCAATGTTCCTAATTTCCTGTTTAGGTTTCTTTTATTTTCCATAATTCACGTTAAGTGTAATAAATAATAATTTGTAGAGTTTTCTTATGTTTTGTCTTGTCAATCAGCTCAGCACTTAAAGTACAACTTCAGATTTCGAGGTTAGGTAAAAAATAGAGGCAAGTCCACATTAGGGGTATGCGAATAGTGGTTTTTGGATGCGCAACGAATATCAAATCGAATAATATAATTATTCACAAAGTCAAATCAATTCGCGAATATTTTACTCAGCAAGCTTAAAATAAAGTTTAACTTCTTGCATGGTGTTATCAAACAAACATAGTCAGAGCAATATAGCCTTCAAAAACGCTCAAAACATTTAATATAAAGAATTAGTGTTTTTTGAGTCAAAATGTATTTGTAACTGACAAAACTGACCAACAATCTACTGAAAATGTTACAGATAGAAAAATCACTCCAATTTACTATGATATATTTATACTACTGCTACAATATTAATACCACAATAATTAAAATAATGTATAAGTAAAGATGCTAAAAGAAAAGTTATACTATGTGTGAATATACTATACTTGCAGTTACACAATAAACAACTGTTACATGAAACTTACCCTGATTAAAATTATATATGGCTTGTAAACTACTAATGAATGTGCACATACAAAGCTGCTTAAAATAAATTTACCTTTGAAACCTCTCGCAGAATTGAAAACCTATGTATTTGGCAGGCGAAGAAAATGTATGACACACTTAAAAAATTGTTAACCATCACCACCATTGTACACATTAAACAAGTCATTCAAACTAAATTACACAATATATAATGAGATCAGTTTTTTTTCCTGAGAATCTTGAAATTCTAAAAATTTTTTTGAAAAAAATGTTTCTTATTTCAAATTTGCTTTCAAAAACACCAAGTGTTCAACATGCTGTGGTAGAAGAGATTCTCTTCGATTGGTAATGACACCACCTGCCACTGAAAACAGCCGTTCAGAACTGACTTGTGTTGCCGGAATCCCCAAATATTTTGCAGCAATAACTGACAGTTTGGGATATTTCTTCCTCCCTTCGTTCTTCCACCAGAGCAATGGGTTTTCAGTTCTGCTGAGTCGAGGCTCATTGAGATACATTTTTATTTCAACATTGCTTACTGAAGTTTCTTTGTTTGGAATAGAATCCAATACTGCCCATAGTGCCGATTGTGATTTTCCAGTTACTGGTACCGTAACTTCCTTTTCACGTGCATCTAATTGTTTTGATATATTCCAGACTTCAGCAACAAGGGAAGATTCTGCCTCTATGTTAGATAGCAGTGCTCCCTTAAATCTAGGGTCAACCAACATTGCAATGAGATTTATCGAATCTTCTGGGTAGTTCGGAAACCATGATTTTAAATTTTTGTGTAATGCTCTAGCAAACATTATCCCATCTTTCTGCTGGCGTACGTGCTCTTCCAAGTTAGATGTTAGGCAGTGAAGAATTGGTATCACCATCGATGTGGTTGGGTAACTTTCCCCACTAATTTCTTGAGTCGCCTCAGCTAACGGCTGCAGAACTTCTACAATACTTTCCGCTTGCTTCCATTCCGATGTTGACAGCATTTCTGTATTGCAACTGTTGGCATGTTCTGCTACTAGTGCGGCCTTTATTTGTATGAGACGCTAAGCATCATAAATTCCGAATTCCAGCGTGTGTCTACGTTTTGTATTACTTCGAGCTGAGGCAAATTTAACTGCTCTTGTAGTTTGTGCAACCTCTTTCTGGCTGAACTACTCCGACGATAATGGCCATCAATACCCCTAGCTTTAGCCAAAAGAGCTGAAACTCCTATGCAATCTTTCTTGCTATCCTCAATGGCGATTTGCAATGTGTGGGCGAAGCACGTTCTTGCATGTTCAGGAAACAGGGATGCGCAGGCCAGCTTGAAATTTGCAGCATTGTCCATTATGCAAAATATGGGAATAGTAGAAGTTTCTGTACAAATTCCCCAATCTGACAAAAGAGATTTTAAGGTGCTAACTATATGAGCACTGGTGTGAGACTGTTCCAGTACAACGTTGTTCATTGCAAATGTCACTTGAGAAAAGTCTGGCAGCAAGTAATGACATGTCAGACTCATGTAACTGTCATTGGCTCGTGATGTCCAGCTATCAGATGTCAGGGACAAAGATGAAATAGTAGGCAAATCTATAAGTAACTTTGTCTTCAGTGTTTTTTTGGTTTCGTGATACAGGGCAGGGACATAGTTTTCAGAGAATGTGGTTCTGGAAGGCACTTGGTAGGTGGGTGCTACATACTTGTTACCTACAAATTCTCGAAAACCTTTACTTTCGAGAAAATTCGTAAGGCAACATTTCAGTAGCCAACATTTTTGCGATTTGTTTAGTGATACTTTGTGCAGCAGGATCTCCTGCTTCCATTTTTCTTGATTTGTTGACAAAATCTGTTATAGTAGGCTGGGATGATAGTTGAAAAGTTTTGGGTGGTGGTGGAACTGTTTGCAAACATTTCAATTCCAGGAATTGAACACTATCAATCGTTGACTGCATGCGCTCAACGCTCGCTCTGTAGTTTGTATGCGGAACTTCAAACAACTACAACTCTCAGATAAATCCGCAGCACTTAGAACGTACGAAAATGTGCGTGTAATACTTACTACGTTTCCATGTCGATTTCTAAACGAATCCAGGATTAATTCGGGATCGAGTCAATGCCTGTTTACATGTAAAACTTCGGTTCTGGTGGAAATCAATTTTAATTCTGTAACAAAGTTTTAAGGTGGTAGAACTGAAGAATCTGATACAATCCCAATTTTTGGTGTATCGACCTTGAAATTAAAATCGATTTTAATAGCGTTTACATGCACGTTTTGAAAACGGTAACTGTTTTGAAATCGAGATGGAAACGTAGTAACTATTTACTCATCACACCTACTATCCTACAGGTTCTTTTCGAGTTAAGATTTGGTTTGTTTGTTAGCGTGAATATTTTATTTTAAATATATGAGATGTAAAGTGAAACAGAAAACCACAACCTGCACGGCATAGGCTTTTGGCGGGATCAAAACACTGGTTCGGTGTAGTGAAATGTTCGTTAAGTTGACATGGTGCTGCTTTACTGTATTCATACCCATATTTAAACGTGGCTCCTAATGCAATATACGTAAAGCACAATTTTCCACAGCGTAAAATTTTATTTTGCATTGTACTTACCACGAGGCGTCTTGAAGCTTATGTTGCAGCTGTTGCATGTTGCGGATCCGTCGCCTGTTTCCGTGTAGTGATTCCATATGTGGCTTGTTCTTTTTCGTTTAATATTTGAACCCGAAGGCTGGTCCACATTACAGTCGAAAGTATTCATCATTCATTTTTGTTTGCTAGCCTACAACCGGCACGAAACACGAAAGGCAACTCTAAACTCTTTACGTTGCGAACTATGATTGATCGCAGCTTTCGACTAATCAAAACTGCGAAACGGGATTCCTGCTTCTTGCAAACGCCGATATTCGAAGCTTTGAAACGTACAACGCGAAGTTTCGCAGCTTTGAAACGTACGACGCAAAGCTTCGCAGGTGTGTTCGAAGCTACGATTGCTGCGAATAAAATATTTCTGTCGAAGTCAAATCGAATACCTATCGCAACTTCGATTTGACTCGCTTTATCGAAGCTTCGCACATCCCTAGTCCACATGCTTAGTTGGTCCGCATGCATAATTTTTTTCTTCTGGTCCCTTGTAAAACAATCCATAGAATTTCTACTCTGGGTACACACACACACACGAAGGGACGACACACATTTTTCTGTGGAAGCGCGGTCGCGACGTTACGCTAGTATTAAACTGGCTTCCTCGGGCGGCAAGACGTGTGTCGTCCCTTCATGTGTGTACCTATTTACAAGTATCAACTGTAAGTACTTGTACTTCTGTTCGTTACATTCGGCCTATTTTCCGCCATTCTTACAACTGTCTTTTATATTGGTGGTAATCTGAAGAACCTCTTTTAGGTAACAATCACAGATGCAAAACTAGTTCTGGGCTACATTTTTACACTGTTTTCAATAGTTTACTAATAAAATATCAATAAATGAAAGTCCATCAAAAATCAGACTCTTCATTCTAGAAATATGAAAAATACTCCTTTCTTGCAAAAATTATTCAAAATGTTCTTAGGGTAGGCATAAACCAAAATATATGAAATTATAAAAAAAAAAAAAGAAATATAATAACAGTTAAGCTACTTTTGTGGCCAATTACAAAATAAATATAATCTTAAACCAAAATATATGAAATTATAAAAAAAAATGAAAGATAATAACAGCTAAGCTACTTTTGTGGCAAATTACAAAATAAATATAATGTACACATTAAGGAGGCTGCGTAGTTAAAACAAATACAGTGAAATCCTCTTAAGAAGTGTCCTGCTTAATAAGTTTAAAAATGTTGCACCTTGTCATATTAACATGTATACATACATCTTAACAGGGTTTTACTGTATTTAAAATGTAAACAAAACTCTATACTAGTCCTTATATGACTTTAACAACATAAACAAAATAAATTTAAATACAAGACAAGGGCTTATAATAAAATAAATAGATAATGAAAAATAACAACATAGGCACTTACGAAAATATAAACATCAACACTGTAGGTTATAAGCATTACACCAACCACTTTTATGCTGTAAAACAGTATTTGACTTCAACTTTTTTTTTTTTTTTTTTGCTTAAATTGGAAGCAGAGTGTAAAACATGCTTAAAATATTCAAAACGCTAACTGAGAACACTGAGTCAATGTAATAAAGTACAAATTAAAGACAAAATTGTACTCAAGTTATTTTTTCTCAATTTCAAAAGTAAACTCCCGATTATCCGTGCTTCGCTTAGCCGATTTTCGGCTTATCCGTGCGGCACATCGTCGCCCTCCCTTTCTCACGCCCTCCACCACCGCCGGCATCCAAGCGCCGGGCGCCTTTCCCGCTCTCACACCCTCCACTACCGCCGGCATCCAAGCGCCGGCTGTCCTCCCACTCTCATACCCTCCACCACTGCCGGCATCCAAGCGCCGGCCGCCCTCCCGCTCTCACACCCTCCACCAACGCCGGCATCCAAGCGCCGGCCGTCCTCCCAGTCTCATACCCTCCACCACCGCCGGCATCCAAGCGCCGGCCGTCCTCCCACTCTCACACCCTCCACCACCGCTGGCATCCAAGCGCCAGCCACCCTCTCCCTCCCAAACTTCCCACCACTGCTGGCATCCAAGTGCCGGCCACCCTCCCCCTCCCAAACTTTCCACCCCCGCCCGCCGCCAGCTGCCTGTAAGTATAATGTAACTTAAGCTGCAATACGATAGAGTTTCAACCACCCACCCACTCCCTCCCCTCATACTTGAAGTGGTTATCTGATCGCACTAGTCTCACTTGACACGCCTTTCAAGTTTATCACTAGGAAACAGTTATTGTGTACCGGTACTGTTCGTAGTGTCATTTTTGAACACGTCTACAAAGCATAAAAGGACAGTTTTAACAATTGCGGAAAAGTTAGAAATTATTAAAAAAATTTAACAAGGCAAGACAGTGGCTAAACTAGCATTGCAAACTGTGAAAGGTTCAACGTTCGTGTTTACAGCACTCATGCGGTGTGTGATAAGTGTGGTGCTAGAATGTGCTGGATGGCAGTAACGGCCAGAGAAAGATAAAAGGGTGGGCGCAGGGAAGAGGGGCGGGTGGAATGCAGTCAAGGTATCCTGTTGTTGATGCCAGATGGTTATTGATCGGTCGCACACCAGCCCTTGCAAGCCACGTCCTGCCGTCTGGACTGACTCACGCACAGTTACAGTGGCACTCACAACATAGCTTTGCGTACGTTTCTTTACACTACCGCCCCCTTATACACTCAATAGAGAAGCGGCCTGCAAAACACACAGCAGTAACGGTAATAACTGTCTGGCGCAAAAACAATACTAGTACACTTTTTTTGCTGGTTTCGTACTTAAATACAAGACACATAAATGAGAATGGTGATTCAACACCACTTAAATTAGCATAAAATTCTCGCATTATACGCCGGCAAATACAGGACTCTTGTAAACACAATGTGTTTCTTTCCTTCTGTAAATTGAAGCCATAACTACAGATGTACAGAAATCAGACATTTTAACCAACCTTATTATGAGTGAATGAGAAAGCAATCTAGTTGATAGAGGGTGTGTGCTTAAGTTTCTTTTATTAAAATTCATTGTGATTGTCACAAACTTTCATATGCATGTACCAGACTTTTTAAAATGTGTTTATGTTTTTATTAAAACACTGGTTGTCAAGGACTTTCATATGAATGTACATACCAGACTTATTTTTAATGTGTATATTTTAGTAAACTTTATTGTGATCGTCACAAACTTTGAAATGAATGCATAGACTTTTTTTAAAATATGTTTCTTCTTGTTTTGACATAAGTCTATGATATGTTCGGCAGTTGTAATGTAAGGATTATTTTTAATGGAGGTTTTGCTATGTTTACCGGGTCTTTATTGCATTACATTCCACAAATCAGTTTCCCCGCACGTGTCTTGGCTGCCATCCAACGAGCGAGCGTTTTATCTGTGCGTGACTGGAAACGCACACGTATGTGTGAACTCGGCAGTAGACAAGCTCCCACAGCTGGGGCTCGGTCCGCCGTGTTGCCATATGTATGCGGCGTTCGACAGCTACTTTTTAAAAACGTGGCTTATGGCTTGATGTTGTTTACAGTAAACTATTCTTTACGTCTTATGTATGTCGTATTTACTGCCTTTTGGCTTTACAAATACGTTGAATCTAAACAGTACAGTGTAATGTCATGAGTATGGGTGACAAAATCACTGTTCCATTAACAGAATAACTTTATTAATTCGCTTATCCGTGTTTTTACATACAAATTCGTTTATCCGTGTTTTTGCTGGTCCCAATTAGCACAGTTAATCGAGAGTTTACTGTACATGTATTCTGTTATGCTGTTTAGGCACAGCAAAGATATTACATAATCACCTGAAAACAGATCATCCAGATATATATAAAGCCACATTTTAATTGTGTGTGGAATGATACTATAATACAGCAAACATTATCTGCAATGCAAGTAACAATGAAATATTAAGACTTTGACTAGACTTCAAAGGTAAAATATTCAACTTCGCTTCGAAGGAAAAAAAATCACTGCTTCGCACACCCCTAGATTTCAATTCCTAAAACATGGATTTGGTTAAAACAAGTCTCGTCATGAGAGCAATTTTCGATGCCGATATACAGGTCGATGAAGATAACATGTATATCCGAAAGCTGTATTATTAATTTTAGGGTAAATTGTTTTAGTGTGAGAATGTCAATATTTTGTGCAAGCCACTTATATTGGCTTTAAGGGCAGAATACTAACGAATGTTGTGTGGTATACAGGGGAGGTGTACGTACAGTGGGTGGACCTAAGATACAGCTGCCTGTCGCTCAGCCCAGCCATATCGACCTTGCTCTCCACACTGCGGCACCACTATCTTCTGGCGCTAGTCACCAACGGACCATCTAGTGCGCAGTGGGAGAAGGTGCATCGCTTGGAACTGTGCGACTACTTTGATACCATCCTAGTGTCGGGAGACCTGCCCTGGGAGAAGCCGCACAGAAACATCTTCCTGGAGGCATGCCACTGTCTAGGTGTCGAGCCCCATAACTGTCTGATGGTCGGGGACAAGCTGGAAACAGATATTCAGGGAGGTGTCAATGCTAGTCTGGGCGGTACCGTGTGGATTTTGCCCAGCTATGGGGTGCCGGACACCAGGAATGCCGACTTGTTAGCAGACTTCACGCTTGATTCTGTCATCGACCTACTCGACATTCTCCCCCCGCAGCCGGAGTGTCCGTCCATATCTCACACGAGGGCCTGCTCCACACCATCAGCAACCGGCAGTGTTGGCGAAACGCACAATGCCGTTACTGGTAGCTGATTGTTAAAACGTTGAGTAATAACTTGGTCCGTGATACCTCCGTACATTCTGGTAGCAACAGGGTAGCAGCTATAGTATGTGATACCTGGTTTGTCTTCATCAGCCTAGCATAAATGTCTATTTTTGTATCTGATGACCCAAAGAGTGGTAGGCATACCACCATACAGCATGCCAGTTTGTGTGCTAGTGTACATGTGTTGTATTACTGTTCATTATCTTGGGAATGATTCTGTTACAGTTCCTATAGAACTTCGCTGCACTTCCTGACAGGGAAGTGTTCAGTTTTACTGATTTGCCCAGGCTGTTACTTAAGTATAAGTAAACTGAACTAATTGTATGTTATATTTAATCATATTGTGATTTCATAACTTAAAAAGGATTTTAACACGCACAGATATTTAAATTAATATATTTTACCAGGGTGTACAATATTTGACATGTTTAAATTAATAGTATGTGTAGTGAACGCTGTATATGAAGAAGGCTTTGGCCGCCAGGTTAACCAAATAAATAGAAGGTTGAGAGTGACACACATATGAAGGGACATTGTTGCATGATTGTGCGACGTTTTGCTGTCTTAGGCCAGCTTTTTCAGGCGACAAGTTTAGGCACACTGAAATGGCGTATGGTATCCTGATGCTATTATTGTGATTATCTGATGGTGAACCCTGGGGATTGTCGCTGGGAACTGGCCCATCAATATGTAACCAAACCTTAACAATCCCCGTACTCAGTATCAAATAATGGCAAATATAGCACGAGAATACCCTACACTCCCACATCTCTTCAATTGGAATATTCCCGCCACACCCTAGTTTGCTCCCTGGCTGCTAGGGCAACCAACCGCAGTTCCACCGCCGCCAAGTGTGCCAGAACGTGCTGCCTGATGAAGCTGGTCTAGCCAGTGAAACATTGTGTGTGTGTGTGTATATATATATATGTGTATGTATATGTATATATATATATATATATATATATATATATATATATATATATATATATATGTATGTATATATATATGTATACACATATATACACATACACACACTATAAAGATGTACCAACCTGCGAGAATCTCAACCTTCTATTTATTAAAAAGAAGTAAGTGTTTGTAGCATATTTTTATCTACATAATCGAGGAAATTTTATCTTTCTCTGCTATTTTTTAAATGAAATACTGGAGATGGAAGAAGTTTTTTTCTCTATTGAAGATATGTGTAAACTGTGATTTTATTCCTTTCGATATAGAGGATAATGGGCTGGATTGGTTCTTAGGTTTCAATTGTTTTGCAAGAGTCAAATGCCAGTGTAACTGTGAAGTACTCTGTAAACCATGTTATCTGTAAATCCCATCAGTATCAAAGTTTGGTAGGGTAGTTTTTAATTATTTTAATTTTGTTGATGTAATGACAGTCACAACTAGTCAATAAGTTGTATTGAATCTCATGTAAACAAGTTACCACCCTAGTGAAATGGTATTCCAATCACAAATACACATTTATGTAGTTAACTTTCTTGCTTGAATAGAGCTTAATTTTCATACTTTAAGTACACGTTACTAGTCGGACAAAATTAAAACATAGTGTACTGTTTATATTCATATAACACAACTAGAAACAAATTTAAGTTTGTCTTCTATTGAAATGAAGCTATGGATACAAGCCTGCAGCACCTAGGCATGTTCCCAGACTCGGCCCATGAAGTCAGCTTTGCTTAATGTGTTTGAAATTCACGTAACGTATTACATTCAAAGTTATTTGTTTCGGGGAATGTGTAGCATTTGACCTGCAATTGTAGTTGCAACAATAGCACGAGAACCTCTTGGTATACGGGAGCCGTGATTGGTGGCACAAGAAACATAAAAACCAGTCCTCTCGTGTTCAAAGTCGGGGCCTGTAGCAGACCTGCGACAAGGAATATTTATTATATGAGCGACTGATGCTGTGTGTACCTTAAAAGACTTGTTTTTGCTTTATGACTGATATTTTTAGTAACCATTAAAAATACTGGGAAAAAACTCGCTATTTGTAATTTTCGTAGTGGTCTCCACCTGAACAAGGAGGAGGTTAGATTGTGTGACTGACATGTAATAAGGGTTATTGTCGTATCTTGTGATCTGAAAAGTAATAGTGTTGAAGCTGATGTCTTAACATTTGTTCCTGTTGCAGGGTTGTAACAAATTTGCTACTGAATTGTGGACTGTGTTTTTTGTATTAATGTTTTAAATGCTTGTTACCAATGAATTTGGTATCGTGATAATTGAAGGGCTATTTGAAAACTTATTAAAAGAATCTAGAATTTAAGATTGCAGCTTGTGTTTCTGCCGAGATGTGTTATTGGTTCAATTACTTATTTGTTAGCATTGCATGCCAAATGTGTATGTGTAAAAGAATATGTTACAATAAATTATATTATTGTATTCTTTTGTTGTAAATGACGTAAGCAGCATATAGGATTGTTTTTACTTATTTTATTGTCAAGTCAGTCCCGCTGCAGACTTAATTTAACTAACTGCCTTGGGAATCCAAACGTCTTTATCCTAAATCATTTCAAAAATTCTTATTCATATTTTTTAACACAAAAAAAACTAAATATTTGGGCATGATTTATTAGAATTCAGGAAAATTTTAAAATAAATGTCTGTTAGCAAACATACTGCAGTTTCCATCTATTGGTAGGCCACAGCTGTGAAAGAAAATAAAACTTTCAAAAATGTGAAGTAGAATGCACGTGGAGTCCTCCTTTTCATCTCTCTCGTGTTCCTCCAACAAAATTATAGCATCAGCGAGACATTACATACTTATAGTAATACAGTATTTACCCTAATATACAATATTTTGTTTAAAGAATCGCTTCCAAAAAGTTGGGTTATCTTACTTTTGTATAACAAAAAAAATTGTTTGAGATTCACACTTGTGCATTAATACTTATGCATGCAAAACAGTCAGCTGTTTCTAGTGAAATGCATATGCATTATGAAACACAATTTTGGTAAGTAAAGTGACCTCTTATTTACACTTTTCAAGGGGACAGGGCAAAAAAAAGTGTAAATTAAGGGAAATCTAAAAAAAAAAAAAAAAAACAGTACACCTTACCTTATTTAGTGTGTTTGTTTTCATGTTGAGTGATAGTATTCATGCAAGCAATGCATTTATCATATTTCGTCACATAAAATTTGGTGCAGTGTACGTTACCAACATCGGAATTGAACATACTGTTGTGGGAAGATTTGTGGCATGTGTACATTCCAAGAGAACATCTTAACATGTTACATCTTATTTTTTTTTACGGTTTGGATAATACTGTCAAGCACTTGACCATTATTTCAATGCTATCACGAATAAGACAAAAACAGTACGCATTTGAATGGGAATGTAAAGTTCTTTATTCAAATCAACACATGTTTCCACAAACTCGTCGCACTCAAAATGATTACAGTATCAATTTTTGTTGTATCGAAAATGTCAGTTGCCCCCCCCCCCCCCCCCTCATTACTTTACTTCCGCTATATAAACCTCTAAACACGCTGGACTGAAATGGAAAGGATTTTAAAACCCA
>PNEQ01093991.1:9832-36505 GCA_003012365.1 Medauroidea extradentata | reverse complement strand
GCGGCAACAGTGGTATCCCAGGAATCCGATGACTCGAGGAGTTAAGTGGGTCTTAACACTTACCCAACACCTTACAAACTCCTGTATTCAGCATGGATTGCTCCGCCTCTGGGCATAGCTGGGAGCCAATCAGAGGGGAGGATTTTGACGGCCTGGTGGGGGTGCGAAGAATGGTATAGACATCGAGCTAGCTACCGGGAGAGTTGGAGAAGAGAGTCGACGAGAGAGTCTTCTAGTCGGGCGGCGACCGCACCTGGGGACTCTGGGTTCGAGTCTGGGTGCGACCTCTGGCTAGAGAACTAGCTCCAACGGCGGCACGAGCGGTGAGTTCCTGTTGGTTTATGGAAGGAGAGCGATCCTTTACCTATCTCCTGTCTCGCCTTACCCTAACCCTTCCACTCGCCTCTATTTCTGTATTGTAGTATTTCCTTGTTCTCTATTCTAATAAACTCTTGTTACCTTCCATCTCTGGCTTATTTATCTTCCCCTTTCCAGGCTAAACTTGTAACAGTATGCAAGTGCTTCAGACTCTACCAGCGGGATGAAGAAGAGGAAAACAATGAAAACATCAACATACGAGGAACTTGATAAGGCTATGTTTGAGTGGTTTAGCCAGAAAAGGGCAGAAGGTACCCCAGTGTCGGGTGTCATTTGTGCAGAACAAGCAAACAAGTTCTTTAAATATCTTGAGATGGAGGGAGAATTCAATGCTTCGTCGGGCTGGTTTACCAGGTTTAAAAACCGTCACGGAATACGCGTAATTGCGGTTCAAGGTGAAAAGTTAAGTGCTGATACATCTGCAGCAAGTGATTTTTGTCAAGAGTTCCAAGAATTCATTGAAACTGAAAATTTACAACCGGAACAAATCTATAATGCAGACGAGACTGGCCTGTATTGGAAATGTCTTCCTTCCAGGACACTAACTTTTGAATCTGAGCGTAGTGCACCGGGCCACAAGTCCAGTAAAGAACGATTGACGGCCATGTGTTGCGCAAATGCTACCGGCGCACACGAAGTGAAACTTTGTGTAATAGGCAAAGCAAAAAAGCCGCGTTCTTTCAAAGGAACAGAAAAATCTAATTTGCCTGTTTCATATTTCAATCAAAAGGGAGCGTGGATGGATCGACACAGTTTTGTGCCACAAGTGCGAGAGTACTTACAATCGAAAGGCCTGTCACAAAAAGCTGTGTTGCTACTGGACAATGCACAGTCATATTCTAGTGCAGACGTTTTGAAATCGGACGATGGACAAATATTTGTCAAATATTTGCCATCAAATGTAACATCACTGATTCAGCCCATGGATCAATGTGTTATTGCCACGATGAAGAAACTGTACAGGGGCAGTCTTCTAAGGACTCATATCGACGAGGGCACTGATCTCAAGACGTTCTGGAAAAGATTAACTGTATTGGATGCAATTTATGGAGTGTCAAAAGCTTGGAACTCAATCAAGCCCACAACCATATCTAAATCTTGGAAAAAAATCTTTCCAGACATCGAAATTGAAGATTTTACAGGGTTCGAGGGTGAAGAATTTTCGGCTGAAAAGTTATCCGCTTCTTTACGTGGCATGGAAGGGTGCGAAGATGTTGACAGTGCCTGTATTACAGAATGGTATGAGGTGGACTGTACCCTGCCTGGTCACGAGGTGCTGAGCGATGCAGAGATAATACAACGCGCACAAGTCAAACAGGAGGAGAATCAGATGACAGCGTATCTGGATCGGAAGATAGTGATGGTGACCTGATTCCACAGAAACGTATTATGCACTCGGTGGCGCTGGAATGGACTGAAAATTTGTTGAATTATTTAGAGCAAGAGAGTGAAACACTGTTGGCGGATAAACCGACTGTTAGAAAAATTCGTAGCGCGATTAGGAAAAAATAAATTGCATCAAAACAACAAAAATCCATTAAAGATTTTTTCCAAGCGAAGTAGGCATGGCTTGTTTGTCATATAGCAAGTTTTCATCAGTGTATTATCATGTATGTAGGCCAAATTTTTTTTATTGTTTAAAATTATATTTTGTGTAGGCCTAACGCATTTTAGCGTGTTTAGGACGAGGAAATGTGTTTTGTGTAGGTCTCAAGTGGTTTTTACTAATTTAGGATGAGTAACTTAAACTTTGTTTATGTGCATGGCTACAGCATTTTCGTGGGCTTAAGGATAAGATATGCATTAACGTGTTTCAAAGTGTATTAAAATGTTTATGAAATAATCTTTCACACCCTCCTCAATTCTTGTTTTCGTATTTAATAAACATAGATAAGAAAATTGTGTGAGATAATGGGCCAAGATTGGTTCTTTCTGAAGTGAATTTTATTTTCAAACGTCTAGAAAGTCAACAGAAAATGGAAGCATGTGCGACAAACGTAAGTACACTGTGTGCCTGTGAAATGTTTATTTTTATAATACTGTAGGTGCAAAGATATTTTACTTGAACACACTTTATACTGTTTAACTTAGTTTACCTCCCACAGTTTGTTTTATGTTCGTCTGTTACAATTTTTTTCTGTGCTTAAGGGTGCAAAGATATTTGACAGTCTTATAAATTATTACGTACATAATACTATAATAAAATAAACTCACGCCAGACGACATTTAGTAACGGCCGCGGCAGCGGTCATTATTTATCGAATAGGGCTAGGAATGGTGGGGGAGGGGGTTTAGAGACTTTTTGTTTACGAGCGGGTCAAAAAAAAGGTACAGGCGGATTATCCGGCGTTTTGAATTATCCGACACCTCGGCCCCCTCCATTAAAACGGTTAATCGAGAGTTGACTGTATATATACACACGCACACACTCATTCTCTCTCTCTCTCCCCCTCTCCCTCCCACACTTCTCTCTCTCTATAGTCACAGCACCACTTTAATAAAAAAAAAATTTAACTGGCACATTTAATTAATCAACAAAAACCAGGGGCGTCATTTGGGGCTACAGGAGGGGGAGACATATGCCCCCCCCCCTGGATTTGGAATTTTTGTGTATAAATATATTTTTTGTATTTTTAAATGTAAATAATGCTAACTTAAGGACATAAAACTGAAGTTTTATTATTAAAGTATCTAATTTATACATGCTTAATTAATAAAAAAGATGCAACAAGGTCACTGTCGTCAGAAAACAAAATCTTGCCCCCCCCCCCCTCAGTGGAAAAACCTGAAATGACGCCCCTGACAAAAACATATAGTACTTTGATCAACAAAATTTGCATTTTTAATAGGTAAAATAACCAATGAAATGAGGCCATAGCCAGTATTTCTGTTAGGGGAGGGGGGGGGGGTCCTGAACCTGGTAATCACCAATAAAGTAGGGTGGATAGGCCTACTTGAACAACATAAGAAAGAAACTGAATGGCAATACTGTAATGTGTATTTGGTGATCAATGACAATCTATTCTACTGTGAGTTTTACATTCCTGTAAAAAAGGCACCCCAATACTTAGAACGTAATAGATGAGATAATTACAGTGTGCTGGCTGGAAAGTGATAAAAATATATAGTGGGGAATAAACATTTGGCCAATATGCACGAGTACGAGTAGTAAAACAATGATTGAATGTATAAAGTTACCCTTCCAAGATTAATTAAGAGGGCAGGGGGGCATAACATATTTTGTAACCGTTATTCGAATAAATATCATACATTATAAAACGCTAACAATCAGTACTATTACGTATATTCTCGGGAAAACAGCATATTTCAAAGCAGCCTGTACTTTAAATCACGCGTAATTTGAGATTAAGAAGGTGTGGTAGATAAAAAAGTGCTGAGTTCTATAACTGAGATCTACACTTTTTGAAATTCAATATATAAAAACTACAAAACAACAATCCTTGATAATTATATTTGCGAACTTTATTAGCAAACATTTACCTGGAATGATGTATCTGTTAAGTGTTATCTCCTGTGCCGCAATTAAATGTATGAGATTTTGGCGTCTGTGATTATTCCACAGGTATACGTTACTCGAGAAAAATTTTTGCTCAGAAAAGTTGTCAAAAACTATTATTGTCTGGGGCAATTGGCTTCGAGAAACCCAAAATTCTAAACTGATGCTTTTAGCGTGGAATTATATACTGCGCACTCTTAAACTACCACATGTGTACCACTCACCCAACCAATGAAACAGTGTATTTTTATAATTTTGGTGCTGAAATAAGAAGCCTGCGCACAAAGTAAGTTCTATAACAGTGATCTTCACTGAATACCAACTTGCGAGACTACCACAAACGTCTAACCCAGAGAAGACACAATCAAGTTACCATTGGGTCAGTAAGCACAGAGTATGTCATGAATCTCTGTTTTAAATTGCTTAAGGATATTCAAAGTGTGATGTATAGAGTCAGTATGATAGCTGAAGACGTGACAAAAAATGGGTGAAATTATACATAGTACAAAACTGTAGCAATCATAAATGTTGAGAAGAGCCTAATCTTATAAATAACTCCCTCAACCTTCTTAACTAGACCCCCGATTTTACGAATAGTCACGGTTCCTCTCATCTCATTCGTAAAATCGCTACCTTCATAAATTCAATAGCGGCTTATTTTGCCCCCCCCCCCCTTCCGTAACAGAAAATTTTAAAATTTAAAATTGCATTTTTTCTGCAAAGTGTCTCTAGGCCCCGACTTCCGTAGCGTTTTGCGGGAAATTAATTAACGTAATAATGTAAACATAAATTGATAGCAGTAGTCAGGCGTCACACTGTTGAGCGGTAGATATGACCGACCCTTGTCCCCAAAAAATGAAAAAAATCGAGATTCCGAGTGTCTTCTCTCGAGCGAATAGACCGACTTCCGTAGCATTTAACGGAAAAATAACGCAAGTGATAGTTGAAATATAAATTTATATCAATAGGCAGACGTCTTAAGATCAAAAGAACACCGCTAAACAATAGATATGATCGCCCTTTGTCCTTAAAAAAAAAGAGAAAACCGAGCTGTCGAGTGCCTTCTCACGAGCGAATAGCCCGACTTGCGTAGCGTTTAATGGAAAAAAAAAGTAGGCATTCCTTATTAGTAAAATGACCTTGTAAATTATTCACCAAAGAAAGAAGGAATAAGCAGATGTATTTATTCATTGCGCAGTTTTATATAACTTAACGTAAAAACATTCCCTCGACGTTGTTGATGAATTGTACGAGAACGTAGATACTAGTAGCGTGCAGGGCGGACAGATAGCACAACTGTACGAACTTTCACAAGATGGGAGATAGATAGCGGCACAGTAGCATATACCAACGTTGTTCCAAAAACGCCATTTTGTGACGTTCTTACCTAAAATCGTCGAGAATTATATGTATAAGCGATTGAAAATAATCACTTTCACAGCCAGTATATGCGGTAAAAATATATTAGGAGTTCCGGGATTACGTAATACACAAACGTCTATTTATTTTCCAAGTTCGACTTACCCGGAGACAAATGTTTCTACACTTGGAAAATAGGTAGCGCTATTATCGTGCTCACTTGTGAAACGCACGTTTTACGACACGCAGTAACGCATTGTTTAAGCAAATTATGCGCCAATTTAATTGTTTTAAGTACGTATGTGGTGTTAACGCAATAAAGAAAAATATTACGCTATTATTTATAGTGTTCGTGTAAAAAAGTAAATTCATTCGGCACGAGACGAGAGAGATATAAGACGTCGTGAAACAGTCTAGAAGGAGGCTGTACTATAGTTAAATGAGCACATGCGCATGCGCTGGAACTTTGCGTCTATAGTACGACCTCAATATAGATCCTAATACGCCGTAGTTGGAGACAGGCCGGCCAGCTTGGCACAGGCGCCGCCGCCGCGCGGTTTTCAAACTGTAACTGCCACATTTTTTATGGATTTTCGCTATTTTTGTTATATTTTTAATATTGTGACTTACCAAGTAATAACTGCAACTCTACAATTCATATTTTAATGCCGTGAATTAGATACAGTACGCTTTATTAATTGTCAACGTAATTCCTTACAATTTTTTTGTCATATAATTTTGTTATTTTTTGAGGGTTCCTGAGATTGTATTCGTAGAATCGCTACCTTTGTTAAATCCAGGGTTCGTAAAATCGGGGGTCTAGTGTACTTCTTGGAGCAAATTTAAGCCCTTGATCAAAGCAACGATAAAGTCTGCAACACATGAATACAGTGCACTTGTTACTTCTGCACAAGCCACCATTACTTATTTTAGACACTGCCTTCAGGTGCTAAATCTGTGTTTAAAATAATAAATAATTATATGGTTATAGTTATTATAATTCTGAAATATTTTTAACACATAATGTTTTGCAATTGTACTTAGCATATGCTTGATATTATCACAGTGGTAATTTATTCATTTTCGTAAGTCACTTAACCTACAGTTTGTGTGTAATACTTTACTGCAACTATGAGAATTGATTTTGTGTTTAGAAATTTAGAAATGCAACTAGGCCTCATCACTTTATGTGCTGTGTCATAATCAGAAAGATAGATGTTTACACAAGTACACTGTAACTTAACAGGTATAATAATTACAGGGGTGAAACACATATAAAGTAGGTACTCAATGCATAAAATAAAGGAAAGGATATTTTACTTAAGACCCTTACAAATGGCCACAGCTCTGTAAAATCCCTCCAAAATGTTAAATAGCCTCTTGACCTCTGACTATTCAGAGACAGCAGCAGACTGTGAAGTTTACAGTATTTGTCGTCCCATGAAATGATCCTCACCCATACTCGATGACAGTCTGTCATCTAGGGCAGCACAGTCAAGTGAAGCAGCTGCAGAGACAAAGACCTAGATAGGAAATTGCAAAGTGACAGACCCATTTTCCACACTGAGCTGGAAATAATTATTTTTTGGCTCTGAATCAGTAATAAAGGGCTTGGGATAGTATGCAGTAAGAGTAGAAGCTAAATGGAAGACATGCATCCTGAGGGTGTTATTACAAAAAGCATATGTGGTAGGTAATCAGGACGTAACTTCCCAGAGACTGTGAGGTCACTGAGATGGTACCAGAGACTCAGACAGGAATGGAACCAGACACGGCCTGCAACAAGAAACCATCCCAAAATTTGCTCGGAGTGATTCCAGAAAACTACAATTAGAATATCTTTGCTAGGTATTGAGCTTAGGTCCTCCTGCTACCACTGCACCACCTTACTTAGTAACGTATATTGGAGAGCCATCTGCTTGCAATCAGCCCCTCTCATACATTACTCCAGAGACAATGAACAGAAGAAAGCTAGTACACAGACAAATTAGAAGAAAGAGAACAAAGTACTGATATTTTTATCCAGAAATCACCCACATTCAATTTTGATGTTTCTAGTAATTGACATCTTCCATTCGAACTCGGCAGATGAACATGAATGATAAATACAGCAAACACAGGCACAGAATTGGCGAACACCTTGGACACGAATCCTGGTGTGGGTTTTTAATATAAAAATTATGTTAAATTTTGTTTAGCCGCAGGAACATAGTATTAAAACAGTACAGTAGTCTCTAACCTGGAACTTGACAAATCCCACAGCAGAAGGTCTCCTCCTGCAATAGCAGCCACACAGCAGCTATTGGAGAGAGCCCAGTCCACAGACATTAATGGAGATAGTTTGCTGTTGCACCAGAGAATCACTTTCTCAGTGTCCATGTTGTACATGCATATCACACCATTCTTCTGTGCAACCAACAATTTGCCCATTTCCTCTGGGTGGTAGCACACAGACATTCCTGTAGACCAACATTACCACCCTCATTAAACTATGTGTGCCATAACAGACACGTTTAATGTACTACTTACTTTAAAAAAAAACTGGTACAGTCAACTCAAGATTATAAGAGGGCAGCTCTTATTTATCTAACTTAATTTAGTTTTTCTATTTCACTCGTAATGTAAAATTTTATATACGTGACATTAATGCTAATTCTGAGAACTGGGTAAATCCTTTTAGCTGTGTGGATTTTCTACTTCCTTAGACCATAGGTCCTTTAATTGCTGAGCGATTTCCAGAATCACCCTCTCCCAATTTTTATCTCCCAAGACAAGAAGATGGTGCAGGAGTACTCCTACAAGAATACAGAAGGACTGTATCTGCAGTCATCCTAATTTTAGGTCACTTTATGGTAGAGGTGAGAGGATAAGGTAAACTGTAAAAAGTATCACCGTTCCAAGAAGAGGCGAATTTTTGTGACATTGCTATCAGATTATTAGTGAGCTGGAAGTCATCAGTGACAATGTCGTAAGCCGCCACAGTGAACAGACTGCTGCTCACTTAGAAATTTTAGCTAACAGTAATTTATTCAAATAGCAGCCTTATCTAGTTACAGTCGAACCTCGATTTTGCACACACTTATTTAATGAAAACATAACAAAAAGATTTTTAGGAACCTTTAAAAAATAACCAAAAAAAGTATATAATAATCTTGATAAAATGGAATACCAATTGTAATGTAAGTCTACTGAAAATACTACCACTGGCTGCAGTATATACTTATTTCTCCGTAGATAAGCTTAAACCATATGTTGAGGAAAAAAAAATTGTTAAAATTTGTTGAAAATTTTGGCAGCGAGAGTGAATTCGGGATAAGTACGGCTGCGTGGTCGAACGAGCGATGCTGTGTTGCGTAACAAGATATCTTGTTAACAACAGCTTGCCTAGATCCTTACACTAGTGACTGGCGAGTGAACGAACATAGGGATGTTGGAAAAATATAGATATATCGAAATTGCAATATTTTTCTTTTGATATATACAATATTTTTCACGATATATTTTTTTTCGGTATTTTTCTATAGCGACATTTTTTTCTAGGTACAGAAAATGAATACTTTTAATAATTTACGAAAAATATGATTTAACATTTTTAAATCTATAATTATAGTAATTTTGAAATTTCAAAAATGGTGTAGGAACATTTTGGTGAAATATTAATATATTAGTATTTGTAATAAGTAAAGCAAGGATTTGTTCATAGCTCAAGAATAAAATGGTTTGTTCTAGATGCTATAAAGAAAATTATTTGTATTTTTTATTTTTGTTAAAGTGGACTTTTTGAAACATATTGGACTTATTTATTTTTGCTTGGAATTTACTTTTGTACACAAGTATTAGAGAGCGAAAGAATTTTCCTCTAGTCTTTTCCATAGAGAATAACTTACAAGAAATTCCTACTAAATTTTATGAAGTTAGCATTCATAGTAAAATTAACTTACTGCAGTTTCTGTAAAACTAAATTAATGAATCAATGTCAGTAATGTTATGTTTAAAATATCTAAAAAGTTAAATCAAACACCTTACTATAATCAAATGTTAAAAAAAGATAATTTTGAAAACATGTTACAAATACTGTACTACCATAAATAATTTTTAATTCAAGATGGCGGTAAATGTTCAACATTATTGTGTTGAAGCTTCTTCCACATTTTACGTGATATAGAATTACGTTTGTTTGTAAACAGAATCTTATTTATGCCAGAAACATTTCTTCACTACCAAGAAACTTGGTTTTATGGCTAAATTTGTCTGTTAATCTTAATCTTATTTTTCAGTAGATACATGACTGAATCAGGAACTCATTTTGTTCTTTTTTTTTAACAAAGCAAACAAAATTATTTTTGTAAGCTTGCTTGAAAAATAAATAATAATGATACCCTACTTCTGTTATTACAGTAAAACCTGTCCAAAACAAAACTCAACGGAACCCAGCAATTTTTTTCGTTTCAGCAGGTTTCCTTTTTATACAGGTAAAGTAGCAGGCAAGGAATTTTTTTAATAATAAAAACACACATTACGGAAGTTTGTTTTAGTAAGCCACAACTTTTACATTACCATATACCGTATTTACGCGCACATTGGCCCTTCGTGCACATAGGCCCCCTTATGAGTATTTCACGAGAAATGAGAATTCTGATGTCTGGCAACCATATACCGCGTGCCGTCATATGAATTTATTTTGTGTATCGTATTCGTTCATGTAGCCTACCCCATGCAAATTCCCCCCCCCCCCCCAAATTTATATTATAAAAATAGGGGTGCACGGCTTACATGGATAATCAGTATTTGAAGTCTGCATGCTACGTGGGTAGGTAACTGGCGTGCGCGGAGACTTGACAACAGCGCGGTAGGCTAGGCGGACATGCACACAGCCATGCAGCCTGAGGAATGCTGAGCTGGAGGTGCGATCAAGAACTAGTCTGGTGTTTAGACGGCATTGTTCTCGGCGCGTAGCAGATAAGTGTTTTTATAGTGACTTGGTAACGTTAGTATTTTGATAATTCTTTGAGAAATCAAAATGTCAAAGAGAGACGATTGCGTTCGTTTACAGTGAGTGAGAAGCTAAAAGAATTTAAGGAAGCAGAAGAAATAGGAAACTGTGCAGTACGTTATAAATACATCACAGCATCGTGTATTAGAGATTGGCGGAAAATAAAAAACAAGTTACAGGATACCGTAGCAACGTCAACAAGTTCGTCATGACTAAACATTTTGGTCTACTTAGGCCGGATAATGCCGGTAATTTTATTTTCTTCGTGTGTTTAGTGTTGTATCACATTTTGCACACCTCATTTACTTTGTTCGCACTTTCGTTGCTTCGTGTGGACTCTCGTATGACATAATGAAGTTTATATTACAGTTTACACTACTAATTGTTCATTTCGTTAGTTTTTGAACTCTTCTTATTGCGTTTCAACAAAATCATTCGCACGGAACCCATTAAGACATGTTTACATTTGATAACGTGGGACGGCCGGACTAACTCGACACCGCACGGTCTGGCGGCCTATGGCCCGTCCGACCCGTGCTCTTCAATAACGTATTGTTTACGTTTCTGATACATGGAAGTGATTCGGTTTTCTTACCTATTGAATTTGTTTGTATAAAATTAATTACCGTAAAACAATGAACCATATTATGAGCTAGCAAATTTAAGATTTTTAATTTTTTTTTAGGGCGACATTAAATTTCCATCAACTCGTCAGCCTGTACTCATCCAGGCACAGTCACATTTGCTGTAACTCGGCGCTTCTGGTCTCACTTAAGGCCCCGCTTGATATTTATGGAAGCTAGATGATCGCCATAAGCCCAAGTTCAGCGGACCCCGTCGGCGATGAATGCAACGGCACGGAAACAGTCGGGGGAGACTCACCCATATATTTATGTTCCGCAGTCAGCTTAGGTGGACTAACCACACCAGCAGCAGGCAATGCTCTGCCCACTTAACCAAGTAGCGCAGAGAACACACATGAAGCCTCAGATATCATCCGGCGGCAGGCGTTAATCCGCCCCATTTTACAGTGAGGAGGGCTTCCCCGCCTAAACCACCTCTCGTCCACGCCCGACTGAAGAGTGAGCTCCCCTGCTCGAGCGGCCGCCAGCTAAGCTTGCCAGTTGATGGAACCAGACCACCCCCTCCCTTCCCGGGCCTACCCCTCCATGGCCAGTGGAGTGGGAAGTATGAAGAGGAAAGGGAAGGTGCCGGCGCCATCAATTGGGGCCTCCACTATAGTTCACCCAAACCGAGATCCTCGAGACCTCGGGAAAACCAAGGAGAAACCCTACCCAAAACACCACCTGTACTCAGGACTCTCACTAATCGCTCCCAAAAGAAAGCCCTTTAAGAGCTTCCACCTCCTTCAGGACAACCCCCTTTTAAGGGTAATCGCTAGAGATGATGAAATTTCGCGAATTCAGTGACCTGTATGTTAGAATCAAATATGTATCCTATGGCATACTCAAGTCCCGACCATTTGTCCCCTAGCTACTACTCAATGAAACAGCAGACAGTAAACAAATAGACAGGGCTTGAGTATGTATAGGATATTTGTTTCTAACATCCAGGTCATTGAATTCGCGAAATTTCACCATCTTTAGTGATTGCTCAAGGCCAATTTGCGAAAAGTAAACAATAGTAATCCTAGACAATAGTTTTAACCAACATTGTAAACAAAATCGTTTCCAGTGTTACGAACTTCTGAGGCACCATCTCTGATGCCGGAATTTCATGCATTTAACTGTGGCGCAAGAGATTGCGCGCAAAGAAATAGTAATTCTGGATAAATATTTATTCATAAAGTTCGCAAATACCATTACAAACAGGCCTTACCTGGCGATTCCAAACGGAATGTTGTCTTCAGAGAATACTCATCACCAAGGGTCCATACTTTACAGGAACAGTCATCACTAACGGAGGCCAGAAACCATCCATTAGGATCATAAGCTACTGAGTTTATGAATCTTGTGTGGCCATTTAACACCTGCATAATAGAAAAAGATTTACTCACATAGCAATGCCATGAGTGAACAAATACTGGCAACACTGACACAACCAAAAATTAAATCAGTTGCATCCAACCTCTCAATTGCTTGCAGAACTCATGTTCAAGTACTGGCTGGTGGTGAACCAGCTAATGCATATCAAGAAAAGGTCAATTCACATGCATGAACACTATGTCATAAAATATTGATCACCCTAAAGGTGCCAGTGCAAGACACGTACGTGGGTCTAGGAACAGGACATGCTAATAAGTATATATCTATATGCCATTATAATGGGATTTCAACAATTTCTTATATTTCTGTGAGCTCTTAAAGACTTCAAGAAAATGTATTGAAATTGCAGCGCAATCAGCTGACTGTGTGGGGCGGGCAGACACTCATTCTCATAGTTTCCTCTCCTTCTACTCTGCCTTTCTTCTCCCACCCCAACTCCAGTGTCATATGCAGAAGTGTTCATGGCTGGCCAGCCTTGAATGTTAATAACCTTGTACTTATTACTCACGTGATTTCCTACTGCTCAGCTAGCAAATAGGTATATGGTTTCAACAGTCAATCTTACTTAAGTTTGATTGGGCTTTGCTATATTGGCTGGCATTTAATGGAATGACGTTGATTTTTTATTTATGTAAATTTGTCTTTTTCTAAATTTATGTTGTTTTTCTTACATTTAATTGTGTTTGACTTTAACTTTGGTCTGCTGTTTAGATTGCATTTCATTTGAACACATTTGTGAAGTTACATTTGGGCATGCCTTACTGTCAAATGAGCCATTTGTTGGTTTAAGTAGTGCTTGGCCATTAGTATTTTTTCAATCTCATTGTGCATGTAAAATGTTATCGTCCAATATTTTGCTACTGACATTTTCATCTCCAACTGAGACAAGCATTTGCATGGTGTGCTTATTATATGACAGTTTCTGGATATTCTGTACATGAATACAAGGTGATTTTATCTTGAGACAACAAAATATGTAAAAACCACGCATCAGATTGAAAACTGAAAAATAAGTGTTCAATGTTTTTATAAATGCTATTCGCCAGCAATACCATTTTAGACACCCTGCCACAACCTCTAGGGGTGGAGGAAAGAGGTGGCAACTTGGAAATCATAAATATGAACCCTCATTTTTTATTGCAGATATGAATTCTCTGAAAAAAAAAAAAAAAAAAGTCACTTTTGTAGTCACCATTTCTTTTTCGTAGAGTGACAGATAATGCACCAATCTGCAAAATTCGATAGCAAGTAGGTGTATAAACGTGAGATATGTGTAACTTCTGCACCCTATTTAACACTTTACTTGTTGCGTGTAGATGACACTGTAACCAAAGCATGGAGGTCATGTAGTCCAACCATTTTGAAATATTCATTCATTATATGACTTAATTACATACATTGAATGCACATCGTCCCTCATTTCTTACGTTCCTAAATAACTTGACTGCGTTATTACTTGAAGAAAGAAGAATATTGAAGAGAAAATCAAAACAGTTTACATTTACAGAGAAAGTGGCAGGAAATTACATTAATGCTGTTCTCCTTCATACTTAGTCCTTTTTTTTTTTTTGTGTTATTCGAAAGTTTACCGAGGAAACTGTACAACCACAAAGAAACCATCAAAGAACAGTTGCTGGAGGGAATACAGAAAGTGAGATATTAGCTGCATTGAATTATAACCCCCTCATCAGCACACAGCATTTAAAGTTGTGAGTCTGGAATTAGACTACCGTTTGCCAAATTTTGAAATCTATAAAATATCATCAGTTTCGATTTTCCTCCACCAGGAACTTTATGACAACGATTTTCAGAACAGAGTAACATTTGGCAGTGCTCGCTTCAGCAAATATAGAAAGACCATAATTTCTTTGCTCGAGTGTTATTTTCAGACTAGTACACTTTTACAAACCACGGTACGATTAATCAAAGCAACATGTATTATTGGATAGTGACAGGCAAGGGGACTCATGAAAATAAAGTACCCTGATAGTGACAGGCAAGAGGACCTACATTAATAAAGCACCCCAATAGCGAGAAGCAACGAGACTCACACTAATACACCACACAATAATTTTTTCTGGTACTTTGCTACCTTTGTGGTATAATAAATGTAGTTTTGCTGTAATGGATGCCACTTAGCTATTCGGCCCAGCTGAGTCTGGTGCAGAGATTTCAGGGTGTACAGGATTCGTTGGTATGCTTCGGGTGGTATTGATTGCTTTCCTTCTACACTCCCTGTTCGAGCACACACACACAGAGGTATTCAGATATTCAGGCATTCGTGAAAAGAAAGCAGCAATCATTTTAAGACACCTACTTGATTCTGGTACAATAATGCATAAAATTACCATTATAAGTTGGTACCGCTAATACCACCTTCAGTGTTCTCAGGTTTGCGTGTTACAGGAACAAGAAAATATATTTGGTGCAAAAATGCTTCTCTGCATGGAAACAGAAGTAAACAGAAATTAAAACTCGTAGTCTCGCAGAATAACTTGATGTAGCCCAAGGCCATGTGGCACTATGGTCTTTAATTGCCTGTGCTGCTGGCAACATGTTAAGATTAAACTAGTTTCTGGCCAGATAAACTATGGCACGAAATCTGTGTTGTAAAACAAAAGGTTCCAGTGTAGAAAATATATACACAAAATTAATGATGAACAGTTATAATAAGCCCTCGCATGCTACCACAACTGGCTGCGTTGAACACTGAAGAAAAGCTGGCCACACATTACGTGCATGGGTAGCGCTAGCATCACGTAACGGCCAAATTCAAAATGTTAATTAAAAATTGTAATCAAATAACTAAAGTTGATATGTTCTCAGTCTAAGCCTTATGTGCAAATCACTTGAGAATAAGAACCATGATAGTGATCTTTGAACGATTCTTGCAATGGGTTCTTATTATAAACAGAGATTTTTTTGACATACGCCATTGCGGGCTAATGTTGTCGTATTGCGGAAAAAACCACAATAAAAATAACAACAAAGGAAGCAAAGCTAGTAAGCTGTAGTCAAGAAACATATAATATACAGACTACATTCCTTTCAGGATATATCTGTATGTTTTATGTTTGTTGACTACAGCTTACTAGATTACCTTCCTTTGTTGTTTTTTTGTTTTTCATTGTGGTTTTTTCCGCAATATGGCAACATTCGCCCGCAAAGGCGTATGTCCAAAAAAAACTGTTCTATTTATAAGAACCAAGTTCATTAATTACATTTCTACTTCTACTCAGCAATCACAAAAATCTACACTGGTCCTAAGGTTTCTGCCCTGTCACTGATTATTTGTTACTTTGCCTGCACATCATGTAAACAGATAACACGACCCATGAAACACAGAGCTTGACAATAACATACATGAATTAGCCCTGGCTGGGCCTAAGCTTAGTTTTAAGTTCTCTAATTCGTGCAAGAGGCATCGGTTGGCGTGGTGGATAGAGCACTCGCCTTCCACTACGGGCATCAGGGTTCAATTCCCAGTGGGGTCAGTCCTCAGATTTTAACATGTGGGAATCATTCAGAATGATGCAGCTGGTCAGCAGATTTATTTGGGGATCTTCTGTTTCCCCTGTCCCCTCATTTCGGTGCTGCTCCATACTCACATCAATGTTGCCTCTCATCAGAGCTAAATACCTAGATATTAAGTGCCGACTAAAATCTCTTCATCTAGTTTGTACGGCTGTGAAAGAAAAAGAAATGGGTGGCAGCTAGTGGCGGTTTGTGCTATTGCAGGGTGTCTACTAGTCTTATTTTCCAAAAATCAGTGACTTTTGCGGCCCAGTTCCTATAAAATTAGGTGACTTTTTAAAATTAAAAAGTAACGTTAAATTTAAATTGGTTGCATATAATCTTCTTCTCAGCACTTAATATTGGTATCCTACACAGCTTAAAAGCATAAACATGCTTTACAAGCTCAACAATTCTAAGCCATGTCCTCCATCCCTCCTCTTCCAACCACATCTCTTGGAAATGGCAATTGCCCGGCATCTTGTAAAAACGCAATTACTGTTTGGCCTACACAAAGACTATATTTATTTTATCAGAAACTCTGTCAGGTTAATGAACAGTATCTACAACTACCGAGCCTTACAGAATGTAAAAACACGTAAGCCTACTTGAAAATATACACAAACACATGTACAATTCACTGTAACAGTAATTAAACAATGACTCCCTAAAACATCAGTAGTTTGCAGTTCCAGCACAACGGACAGACATAAACACTCATTCTGGATATTGTCCTGGCATAACTGTTACAGAATATGGCTTACTTCCACTAGGTTAAAACGTCATCGCAGAAGAAATATTTGTACAAAAAATCTCCAGCATACAACTTATTTCTGCTAGGTTAAAGAAACATCATTACTACAGAAGAAATGTCTGTACAAAAATTTCCAAATATTTTGTCGGCAGTTTCTTACTAATTAGAAATAATGTGACATTTCACAGATCCTGCATATAACCAAACAAACACTTGTTTCATCTTCGCCTGTGTGCAAAGCAAATGTGACACTATTACCAACATGAAGGTGTACAAAAAAGTGAGAGTCAGTCTTGCAGTTAAAGCAATATAATTTTATTCAGACATCTTTCTATTTACAAAATCTTGACGCCTCACTTAAAAGAAAAATAGAAGGGTGGATATGACATCTCTCGATGCCAAAACAATTTTGAAAAACCAATGCAACAGCTTTAAAAATGTTGCTGGACTTGGAGGTTCCATGATACTCGTATGTAAGACACAGTTCACACACGATTATTCTGCTATATTTAATGCTGGTTGTTTTAGCTGGTAAGGTTAGTTACTGTGTCAATGGTCCTACTGCACTCGTATGTAAACAAGAATTCTCGTACATATAGTATTCATATTATCGCTTGGCTGTTGATCGATTTTCTTTCCTCCCCTACTGACGAAGAAAACACCATAGTCAGCAAAGCAAAGTAGGAAAAAAAGGCATTAGAGCTGTTATCTCTGTCTAAAAGAAGTAAAAATAAACAGATGCTCCTGCTGCATCTGTGAATTATATAAGTTTTACACATAAAACAAACAAAATCGGTGCCTCATTCCTAATTCCATGACTTTTCGGTGACTTCGGTGACGCTACACCAAATTCCATGATGTTTCGGTGACTTCGGTGACCAGTAGACACCCTGTATTGGGCTGCAGCCCTTCCTGATTATTTGAAAATTACAGTCAATAATTTTCATTTTCACAGCTGGTGTTATATAGAAGATAATTGGATGGAGTTATGCAGAATGGAACCAATCCACAAAGTAATTTATTTTGAAATAATCACACCAAGTAGAAGAAGAAGAAGAAGATACGAAGTATATCCTAGAAAAAGAAGAAGTATTAAATAATAATATCTGAATAAAACAAGAGGCCAGAAAAACCAGGTTACCCAGGGTTTATATGGACACAGTAGATTTTGACCTTGAATATCTCTGCTCTAGTAATTTGTGGATTGGTTCCCTTCTGCATAACTCCATCCAATTTGTAATAATATATTTTGAACTACCTACTTGCCATAACCGTCAGCCGATCGCGAAGTCTTAGGAATGCGAGAAAGTTTTAAGATTTACTTGTGTACACATTTCCTGCCTCGAACGGTCTGAACTAGACAGGGCTGTGAGGCAAGCAGCTCGTCTGACCTTGCTAGCGCAATCTCAGAGTGCGCCCCAGTCTGGCGAACCCGAGAAGAAGGGAGGCAGGTGTGTCTGATATACGGCGCGCATGTGAGCTGCCAGGCTTCCAGCCCAGCTCGCAACAGGCAGTGGAAACTCAGGGGGCCACTCCGACTACTCGCACGCCATTGGCTGTCAGCACATGACGTCACGCAGCAGAGATCCACACAGTGCAACACGCTACACTGCACTAACGACCGACTCAACTTGTCACTCAACACGGTAGTTTTGCGACATCACTGCAGTAAATTGTACTAAAATTTAATTACCTGTCCTACACACAGTGGTGCTTCCTACTTTTTTTCTTTCTCTCTTCAGACATTCTTTTCAGATACCTTCAAATTTGTTTTATTTATGATTCCGCAGTAGACAAGACAGAAAGTCACAAATAAATGTACGCTCCCTATACGAGAGTATTTCGTAATAGGGGGAATTACCATTAGAATTTACCATTCTATATCTGATATTTCCCTGAATTTATTGAGATATTTAGACTGCTTTTAATATTTAAGGTCTTACAAGTTATTTTCTTTTGTTTCTTTATATTTTAATTATGTATAAATATATTTCCTTATATTTATAAAAGTCGTTTGAATTCTCTAACCTCACTCTTTGAATACGGCCCTTACCCTATACAGGCCGTTCACGATAAAGTCAGCACTGTGTAACAAGTTATTATGAAATTTGTTCTAAGAAAAGAACGACGAATGAACTTCGCGTACAAGTAACAGGTATCCACACATTATTTAAGAGACCATTTAGTTGAAACATGTTTTTGACTTAACATTTTAATTTTCAAATACAGTAAAAAAAACACCAACCATGAACTATAGTGCATTAAATTAACAGTGCAGTTTTGTTAAATGTGAAACATTGTGATTTGTGAACCTTAAAAACAACTGAGCTATGATGTCAATCCAACGTCTGGGCAGCACTCTCTGATGTGATTTTGACTTGGCGTAACTTTCCACGCAGCTATAGTCTGTCTCATGAAAGAATTCCATATTTTGACATTTCTCTTCTGAGAAATTTGCCTGGCTGTTCCATTGTTTGGAGCTTTAAACCTACCTGGCTTCCTGGAAAAGCACAGTCTCCACAATCCTGTTTACAGACCTCACTTCTCAGAAGTGAACTGTCAAAATGTGGAATTTTTTCATGAAATAGACTATACCCTTGTCTTTCTTCACCTACTTGCTACTTCAAGTAATCCAAAAGTATGTTACATTTGTTAAAATTGTGTTTGTGGATTTTTGTGAACTTTGTTCTAAAAAAAATTACAGTAATCCAAAGGCATGTTAAATTTGTTTAAATTATGTTTGTAGATTTCGTGAATTTTGGTCTAAAAAAATTAATACCTTGAAACGTTTTAAACTGTTTGAGAAAATGGAATAGCAGCAACTGCTTGAAACGTTACTTGATTTCTTCTACTAGGGACTAGGGACGCCCCTTAACAAAATGTTTCTTAAAAAAAAAATACTAATAAATCTCCCAAAAGTATATTCAATGTTTAGTCACAAGAACTGCTAAAATAGCACCATTTTGCACCTGGAAATCCAAATTTTTCCAGGGGAGGACTCCCGGACACCCCTCCTATTATTGGGGGATAAGTATTCCTCCTTGTATGCAGCCCCACCCATGTAAAAATCCACGAGCCGCACCTGGTGGCAGCCCTCCATCTTACACTGCTACCCAGCACACTTCACTCACATCCTCCCCTTCTATGCTCCAACTATGCACACACTGTACTCCTTTCAGCAGGTTTGCATCATGATTCAGCTAAAGACAGAGGGGCTACTACTACTACTTTAAATTTTAAAAACACACACACACAGAGATATATATACATATACACACACACACAAAAATTTTTTTTATATATTTTAGATTTTAAAATGCTTCAAACTACCCACCTTTTTTGTATTTTTTTTTAAATTAGAATCATGACATTTTTGTCTCAAACTCAAATCACTGTGTTTTCTTGACACTTGCTAAAAAAATTTCAAATTAAAAACGGGTAAAATTTTGAAAATATACACACATTTAAAAATAAATTGTCAGAAAGGTAATTTTCATATGTACCTTCATGTACGAGGTAGTTTTGAACAACCAAAAATATACCATAGCTCCTGTACACTACAAATGGCTTTGAACCTCACACAATATTTTCTTTTATGGGCATGACCTGAAACACTGAAAGGAAATGTGGATCTGAAAGAAATTGTAAGTGTCAAATATCACGGGAATTTAAAGATACATGCTTGTAAGTGTTCCAAATGAAGCTTAATTCAGATACTTCAGTAGCAAATTTAATTACCTTCAATAAGTGTCAGAAAACTGTAAAATAATCAGAAGCATACCTGTGAAACATGATTTGTGCTCAGGTCACAATCAATTACTCTCAGCCTGTGTGTGCCTTCAGCAGTTTCTGCAGAACAGAAAGATACAACTTGGGGTAGACCACTGAGAGAAGTCTTGGGGTTCCATGCAAGAGCAAAAACTTGTGTGTCAATAGTTGGATGGTTAAAAACACGCAATATCTCACATTCTAACTGCTTTTCTAGGTTGTAGTCTTCTTCCTGGGAGGAAAAAAAATTCATTAATTAGGAATGATTACACTAAATTTATACATACAACTTACTTCACACATTAAAAATAGTCAGTAACAACTGCACAAAAAAATGTTTCAGCTCATATTTATTCAAAAATATATAGAAAACACAACAAAAATTTGATGACCACATTTTCTGATAATATTATTAGTTGAAGTAATTCTAGGCCCTACGTTTTTACAAACAATGCCTAATTTTAACATTAAATAAATAGGTACTTAACATTAAAAATACTCACCAAAATTCTACTCTCAAATTATGAATTCGTACACTTTAATCAGCACAGCAACACTACTAAGCATAATTTGTAGAAGGGTTTATTGTGAATGGGCGAGGCCCAGTACACCATATTTCTGGTAGTCCCAAAGCACAGCTGAGAAAATGCTCGATGGAGCCTGCATACTACCTGATAAGCAAAACATTACATACATATTCTTCTTGTTTTGTGCTGAGTTGTGATAATATTCCACATTGTGTGTGTCTATGTTTTTGATACAGCACAATTTTAAAGTGTTATAATTGCAAAAACACAGACGTGATATGGTGTCATCAGTAAATACAAGTTACAATTGTATAAAAGCTCTCGTAAAATAGTTGGAGAATATATCTGTTATATTTGACATTATCACTGCACAGTCTTCATTGTATGATATATGACTTGATGTGATGAATTTTTTATTTATCTGAGCGTAGGGGTACAGTAAGAGCCACAATTGCTCCCCAGGTTCCTCTGAGAGTGCAGGGCTAGGATTTAAATGCGAACTAATGTTTTGTGTGACTGTCATTTTTTCTTGGTTACACTTTTGTGCAATTTTCTGCATTGAATGTAAGGAAAGTGGGCTTTGCATTTCGTCTGCATCTAAGTCATTAAAGACAGTGACACACAACTTGGTTTGACGGGAGCTGGGAGAGGAGTTTGCCATAACGATTGTTAAGGAACCATCCCAGCATTCGCCTGGAGCGATTTCGAGAAACCATGGAAAACCGAAATCAGGATGGCCGGAGCCAGGGATCAAACCTGGATCCTCCCAAATGTGAGTCCAACGTGTTACAATTGCACCACCTCGCTCGGATTCTGCAATGAAAAGAAGAAAATATTTACATAAGTATAAATACTTCTATGTGATAAAAAACTTGTGTGTATGTAATTTTGAATGTTTTTAACATGATAATACTAATTTTTCATAATTCTTGGGATATTTAAAAAACAGTCTATGATATTCTGTAGCAATGTGGACCGAACCGAAATGAACAAAGATGTCAGTGGTAATATATACTGTGTACAGGTACGCAGATTACTCAGCTTACCTAATGTAGTTTGTCATGGCAATCTCTACCCAGCTCCTGGTGGAGTAGGCAGCGAACGTAACGGTACGTAGGCATGCAGTATTTCACTCAGTATATCGGACTGAAGTCTTAGGATCCTGTTATCATACATTGTGTTAAACATGTAGAGCACTCCACTGCTGTTCATTAAATTTATTTACATTTATCGGGTTTGATTTAATGTTACTGACATGAGTATAAAAATTGCTTGTAATCACGTTAAAAAAACAACTTTTCTTGACATTTAATTTAAGTCAGCTGTTCTCTATACATACTATACAATTTATCGCGGGAAAAAATTACTTTGCTGAGTTTTAACGTACGTAGAGCTTATCAAAACATTACTTGCTTTCACTCTGAACCTGTTTGACTTATTTGACTGGGCCAGTTATTGTGATATTTGATTGTTATTGACCTGCAGACAGCTACATTGTGTCAGACAGACATCACCCAATCAAACATGTTGCAAAAAACTGCAGTTTTCAAGGGAATGTTAACATAAAAAAAATTTGCGAAAAAATAAAGAAATAATGTATGCGGAGGATACCCAAGGGTCAGGGTATTACACCCCGAATGCAGATTTTATCAGTGGGAGCCAGTAGGCAATCTGCATTCCCTGAAGGAAAACATGAAATGAAGCCTTATGATGGAGAAGCGCTGGAATGGGAGGGGCGGGGAAATGGGAGATCCCGAGATAACCCGCCAGCCAGCGACGTCGTCCAGCACAATTTACACATGCGAGAATCCTAGGACCGACCCTGCAGAGGTTTGTCCCTAGATCACTTTGGTAAGAGTAGAATAGTCTGACCATTTGGCCACCGTGGTCTCTTCTGCTGGTTGACCGCAGTAATGGCATTTGGATTCAGGAATGAAGCTTGTCGTCGAATGAAGAGCACACATTTTTTCTTCGTCGTCTTCTTTAGAGCGAAGTGAGGTGTGATAGCTTTTGTGTGTGCGCATGTGCACACACATCCATTGTTTCTACTGTGTTACACATTTCACAATCTCAGGCTGCTGGACCATATTCTAAAAATTTTGTTTTCATAAAGCATAATTTCATAATAAATAACATAGTCATCATTAGGACCAATGGACGACTTGAAAAGAGGCGAAGCTTCAATCAGGTGTGGGATATAATTCCTATCTCCATGGATACCGCAGCCGAACATAGCCTTTATTTAGCTGTTTGGCGTCACATGTCCCGGATGATACGTACGTCAAGAAAATTGAATATTTGTTTGGAATTTGCCGCTTTTTCAGGTAAATTTTTATCTTACGTATTTGCGTATCTTAACCATGAAATTGAAACTAATATTTTTTACCCTTGCGTGCAAATCTACGAATGCGCAACATTTTTGCTTTCTGCAACTACCAACTAACAAATCAGCATGTTTGTAAACAAGCTTTGTTTCCCACAGTATTTCCCCTGCGGTGTGACGTCAGGGGGTGTGTACTTCAAGTCGTCCATTACATTTCTAAAACAAAAATGCTTGTACCTTACCTGTGAATGGGTAGTCTGCAATATTAGCAGCATTTTCATCCGTATTATATAAAGTATCTTAAGTTCCTCATACAAAGAAAATACCTTGTTAATTTTACAAAGGTTAAGGTAAAAAATTTTTCTCTTTGCGTTTTTGTTAGTGCCATATTGTAAGTAGATAACACTCACCAGTATATTGCTGACAACTTTTCAATCTTTGGGGAAAAACTAGGGTTCACTGAAATGGAAATATCATACCCACCCTTGGTAGCCACTTGACTTGTACGCTGCGCCGAACAAAGTACAATGCAATGTTTGGACTGTGCTCGTGATCTAACGAAATATGCTAACATGTTCACAAATATACCAATGTAAAGCTGAAAGTAGTACTTACATCATAACCGGTTACTTATTTTGAAAATATACGCAAATATAAGTAGAAAATTTGGCTTGGGATATTTCGCTGAGAGAACTCTGGTATTTACTGAATGTCTTCTTGTACGCCGCAAGATACTTCACTTAACGTTATTTTTATTATATTGTGATTTTTTAATTAATTTTCATAATGTATTCAAAATACTCATTTCACACAACCAATTCCACGAAATACAAGCAGTGGAACAAATTCAAGAGTGTACCATATTAAAAACACTTAAGTATTGCCAGACATTATGTTGATAACTCCATCTTGGATAGCAAATGAAACATAATTTATGATAGGCTAACAAGCACCAATGACTAGTGCGTAAGAAAAAAACTACTTTCAAAATTATCGCAGTAATATTCTCAACCATTGACGTTGGCAACACAAATGTGCACTTAATACATCAGTTACACACCGAACAATTATAGTGAATACAGCAGCTATATACACAAGTTATGGTACAACCTACAATACCTAAGTTGTGCAGTATAATCCTGCGCTATATTACGAATGCTGGAATACCTATTGATGTACGAAAGTAAAGACAAAACACAAGAGTAAGACATATCAAAACAAGTTTACACGCCTAAGTCTAGCAGTGGCGGCTGTCAGAAATAAAAACTATACAAAACAAGTAATAATATTATTTTGTAAAGTAATTACATTCACAGATTTAGTGATATACCTATGCTGTTTAGTCAGAATGTTTAAAACTATTTTCAACACTGTACCAAAGTATTTCAAATATGTGAACTTGCTGGTAAGAAGAGAGGGCCTGCGTGTACCTAGACTTGCCAGCTTAAATAAAACATGAATAAATATGAACACGGACTCAAGTTCATAGCAGTCAACGACAAATAAACACAATATTTAAACTTATGCCAGCAAAGCTGCTAGAAGTAGTATAACTATCGAGAAACACTATTTGAAATGCAGTGTAATTCATCACAAGCACTGTAACAACTGGCAACACAAAACCTCACTTATAAGTCATTGGCAACTTTTGGCATCACTGTGTATTATGTAGAAGTAAGGCCTGTTCAGCCTCTTCGCTTCGTGAATGGTATATATTAGTACATATTACTATTCTGTGCAGTTCATTGAAGTAGCATTTTCTAGTCCTAAATTCATTCATTATTTATCATTTTAAATATCAAATGCTCATCGAAGATGTAATGAATAGAATCCAGTCTTTATTAAAGAACTCACATAGGATACCTGCATCTAAACCTTAAGTGGTTTCAATTCGCCATGGGGAACCTAAATGAAAGTGACTAGAAATAGTCAAATTTGGGCGATCCCAGTAGAATACGACATTATTTTGCTACTCGGAAATATTTACAGGGAAACTAAAAAAAATTTAACAAACAGTGCAACATGTTATTTTGAAACATATTATCATGTATATTCATTAAATTGACAACTAGGCAGAAGCCACCTTAGACTCACAGTAGCACTGCCGCCAATTGTTTTGTGTAAGATTCACTACCTGCCTATTTTATTTCAATTTTAAATGAATTATTACCTTAAATGTAGAAAAATGGCACAAAGTGAATTATACATTACAAAAAAAAAAAATTATAGATATTGACTCGGGCACTGAAATCCCTTAAAATACATCAATTATGGTTTAAATGTTCAAAAATGAATTGGCTTGGCCTCAGAGCATTTCCGGGCAGTGGTTTGAACGACCATCGTGACCACTTTGATAAATAAAACATTGAACACACAAATTAATGACCCTGTGGAGAAAATACATGCAAAACACTAAAACACAAAATTACTAAAAATCGTTATGGGCTTACTGCCCTTGGTCGGTGTCAGCAAATTACTTTTATCTTATTTGCTGTAGTCTTATACTACAATGGATAATAATGTGATCTCCACATATTTCTTAAAAAAACTATGATTACCAGAGAAAACGTGAATTTACTTAAAGTACTGTAGTGATATTACTTACAGTAACTGGTTGTGTATATGTAAGAATCACGAATTTTCCCTGGTCAATAGATGAGAAAATTACTAGGCAAAATTAATTAAAGAAGTTTTGTCCAATATATTAATATACGTTCTATTACTTATCCATGCCTTATGTGCAGGGAAATGATCATGGACTGTAAATGGCTAACCCTGTATACCTCATCTTATCCTACATATGAGACATTCTTAGAGACAGAAAAAACAGTCCAGTAAAATAAAACTGTGATAAATAAGAACTTTTTCAGGTAAATGTTTTTAAACAAATTTGACCAGAAATTATTGATATTGATATACTCTAATTGTCATGGTGGTATTATCATGTATACAACATAAATTACATTTATTAAATAATAAAGTTTCAATAGATATAATGATGTCAAAGTCAAAATATTTAAACCAGTAAATAAGGGTTTACAATTAGCACTATAATCAGCTCTAAAAATAATTCTTACAGCTTTCTTTTGGAATGTAGGGCCTAAATAATCTAGTCAATAGGGGAGAGTTTCCCCATAATACAATATCATATGATAATAAACTATGTATATAGGCATAATACACACTCAACAATACCTCTTTGGTAAGAGAGTTTTGTAAAACCCCAAGTATATATATGCCTTTTGCAACACGACCAGCTATATTTTCAATACATTCATTCCATTTCAAATAAGACTGAATAATAATACCAAGAAACTTTAAGGATTTAACATTATCTGTATAGTCCATCTCACGTAAGAATTCCATTTTTTGACAGTTATGCTCACATTCATTTTTACTGCTGTTGCCATGGAATAAGCAGTGTTTTCCTCTGCCACAAGTGATTTTTGCACAAACACACTCAACTAGTTTTCAGACTGCATTACATCAAAATAGAAAGTATTTTTCTGTAGAAATTTGTGCATGTTATTGTCTT